>SJYV01017804.1:0-16984 GCA_006410875.1 Neotragus pygmaeus
ACAGGGAGGCCTGGCGTGCTGCAATTCATGGGGTCACAAAGAGTCAGACACGACTGAACGACTGAACTGAACTGAAGCCACTAGTAGGGCTTCCCAGGTGGTACAGCTGGTAAACAATCCACCTGCCAGTGCAAGAGATGCAAGAGATGGGGGTTCAATCCCTGGGTCAGAAAGATCCCCTGGAAAAGGAAATGGCAACCCACACCAGTATTCTTACCTGGAAAGTTCCATGGTCAGAGGAGCCCGGTGGGCTACAGTCCACGGGGTCACACAGAGTTGGACACGACTTAGTGACTCAGCATACACATACACATAAGCCCCTTGTCTGTGGTAATTTGTTACCATAGACACTTTTTCCCTCCCCCCAAACTGCGATCTGGAAGAAAGTAAGGTAACACAGAAGGGGGCTATGGCCAGTTCCCCAGCTTCAGCTTGGCTACTTGCTTCCTGTGACTCACATGCCCTGCCTCCCCACAGGTGCCCTAGTTTCTGTCCATCCAGAGCCTGCCTCAGCCGTGATCGATTGTCATCACAGAAGTGGTCGATCTGCTGTAGATGGCCAGAGCTGGCGCTTGTTTCTAGCAACCCAAGGGCCTTGTCTCCTAAGTGCTGATTTGAACAACAGTGAGAAGTAGTGCCCATAGCTTACACTGAATTCAGCGCTTAGGATGTTGTGTTTGTTGTTCAGCTGTTAAGTCATGTCCAACTCTTTGCAACCACATGGACTGCAGCATGTCAGGCCTCCCTGTTCCTCATTGTCTCCTAGAGTTATCCCAAATTCATGTCCATTGAGTCAGTGATGCTACCCAATCATTTCATCCTCTGCTGCCCTCTTCTCCTTTTGCCTTCAGTCTTTCCCAGCATCAGGGTCTTTTCCAATGAGTCAGTTCTTCACATCAGGTGGCCAAAGTAATGGAGCTTCAGCTTCAGCATCAGTCCTTCCAATGAATAGTCAGCATTGTTTTCTTTTAGGATTAACTGGTTGGATCTCCTTGCAATCCAAGGGACTCTCAAGAGTCTTCTCCAGACTCACAGTTCAAAAGCATCAGTTCTTCGGTGCTCAGCTTTCTTTATGGTCCAAATCTTACATCCGTACATTACTACTGGAAAGACCATAGCTTTGACTATATGGACATTCGTTGGCAAAATGATGTCTTTGCTTTTTAATATGCTGTTTAGTTTTCCTTCCAAGAAGCAAGCATCCTCTCATGTCATGGCTGCCGTCACCATCTACAGTGATTTTGGAGCCCAAGCAGAGAAAATCTGTTGGATAGTAAGAAAAACCTATGTCCATTTGTAGGATACATTTTAAAACAATACTTCCACAAAGCTAAGAACTTTCCATGGAAGGGAGCAAATCTGGTGGTTCTAGTCGCCAAGAAAGTTTCTCGAGACTTCTGGGATGGGCTAACACAGCAAGCACCTTCAGAGCCTTATTTATTTGATTCTCGTGACAATCCTCTAGAGTGGACACTATTGTGTTTCCCTTTACAGGCAGGAAACAGAAGATCAGAGAGGTTGGTAGACCTGTCCAAGGCCACACAGCCCTCCTTACTCAGAGTGCAAAAACCTCCATGCAGTCTGAAGTTCTGGTGTTGCTTTTCAGCTATGTCGCTCATAGCTCAGTACCTTTCTTACCTCCTCCCTCTCCTATTAAATGGAAGTCACGATACCCATGTGACAGGTGGGCATAGATAAAGTGCCTAAATGCAAAGAGAGACCTCTCAACAAACGGTCATCCCTCCACATGAACAAACTTGTGCAGATGAGAAAACTACAGCCCAGAGAGGACAAGGGACATGTCAAATACCAGCCAGCCAGTGGCTTTCAAGGTCAGAAATAGCATTCTTAGCCAGACCCGGAAGTTTACAGAAGCGTTCTCAGCAACCTTAGCCATCAGTAAGAAATCTGTTCCTTTTCACGGAAAGTTGTGCTCTCTGTGGCAGGTTTGTTTTAAACTCTCTCCTGGAAACTAAGCTGGTTGTTTTTTTCCTTAACATTTTAAGGAACATTTCACTTTCATTTATTATTGCAAATTATAACTTGGATATGAAGACATGAGCTAATTCGGCCTGCTTTTCAATTAGGATTTTGGTCTGGAACACTATAGGGTTAGAGAGACAGATTCAGTCCAGTTATTTCAAGATTTCTGCATGCACATGGATACACACACCAGTATCGCAAAATGAAGTCGGGGTTGGAGGCAGGAAAATTGAAAGGCCTAGCAAATCAGGTCTCCCCTGGGTGACCTGTCTGCAGACCTCAGTATACCACCTACCCAGCCCTTTGGAGCCCATGCACGTACACACACATGGCTTAGATTTCTCTTCCTCGGCCTGGCACAGAGATTTAAACACAAATATCCTGTGAGAGGAAATGAGTCGATGTCGACTCCTCAACTCATAGATTCGCTCCACTTTCTCTGATTTTAGCAAGGACTCCAGGAGTGGAAGAGGCCCCCCTGGGGTAGGCATGAGTCTGGAGGCAGGACACCCAGGCACTGGGCCCTTCTCTGCTACTGTCTCACTCTGTGATCACAGGTCAACCCTCTACCCTCACTGGGCTAATTTTTACACTAGGGAAGGGAAGAGTGACATCTTGTACTGAGAAGAGATCCCAGCTAGAACCCCTAAGGTTCACTCAGTTCTATAAGATATTTGTTGAGCAACTGCTCTGAAATGCAGAGAAGCCATGGATATGAGCAGACGCACCATTCTGATGAGAAGTTCATCACTGGGGATCAGGAAGCTACCAGAGTATGCTCCATCTTTATCCTCAGGTCTATCATGAGCCATGATTTGGATAGCCTTGATATTACAGCCTGAAGTATCCCTCCCAAGTTCATATATCGAAGTCCCTAACACGCAGAGCTTCAGGATGTAAATATGTTTGGAGATAGGGCTGTCTGTCTCCAAGCCNTTCTTCACATCAGGTGGCCAAAGTAATGGAGCTTCAGCTTCAGCATCAGTCCTTCCAATGAATAGTCAGCATTGTTTTCTTTTAGGATTAACTGGTTGGATCTCCTTGCAATCCAAGGGACTCTCAAGAGTCTTCTCCAGACTCACAGTTCAAAAACATCAGTTCTTCGGTGCTCAGCTTTCTTTATGGTCCAAATCTTACATCCGTACATTACTACTGGAAAGACCATAGCTTTGACTATATGGACATTCGTTGGCAAAATGATGTCTTTGCTTTTTAATATGCTGTTTAGTTTTCCTTCCAAGAAGCAAGCATCCTCTCATGTCATGGCTGCCGTCACCATCTACAGTGATTTTGGAGCCCAAGCAGAGAAAATCTGTTGGATAGTAAGAAAAACCTATGTCCATTTGTAGGATACATTTTAAAACAATACTTCCACAAAGCTAAGAACTTTCCATGGAAGGGAGCAAATCTGGTGGTTCTAGTCGCCAAGAAAGTTTCTCGAGACTTCTGGGATGGGCTAACACAGCAAGCACCTTCAGAGCCTTATTTATTTGATTCTCATGACAATCCTCTAGAGTGGACACTATTGTGTTTCCCTTTACAGGCAGGAAACAGAAGATCAGAGAGGTTGGTAGACCTGTCCAAGGCCACACAGCCCTCCTTACTCAGAGTGCAAAAACCTCCATGCAGTCTGAAGTTCTGGTGTTGCTTTTCAGCTATGTCGCTCATAGCTCAGTACCTTTCTTACCTCCTCCCTCTCCTATTAAATGGAAGTCACGATACCCATGTGACAGGTGGGCATAGATAAAGTGCCTAAATGCAAAGAGAGACCTCTCAACAAACGGTCATCCCTCCACATGAACAAACTTGTGCAGATGAGAAAACTACAGCCCAGAGAGGACAAGGGACATGTCAAATACCAGCCAGCCAGTGGCTTTCAAGGTCAGAAATAGCATTCTTAGCCAGACCCGGAAGTTTACAGAAGCGTTCTCAGCAACCTTAGCCATCAGTAAGAAATCTGTTCCTTTTCACGGAAAGTTGTGCTCTCTGTGGCAGGTTTGTTTTAAACTCTCTCCTGGAAACTAAGCTGGTTGTTTTTTTCCTTAACATTTTAAGGAACATTTCACTTTCATTTATTATTGCAAATTATAACTTGGATATGAAGACATGAGCTAATTCGGCCTGCTTTTCAATTAGGATTTTGGTCTGGAACACTATAGGGTTAGAGAGACAGATTCAGTCCAGTTATTTCAAGATTTCTGCATGCACATGGATACACACACCAGTATCGCAAAATGAAGTCGGGGTTGGAGGCAGGAAAATTGAAAGGCCTAGCAAATCAGGTCTCCCCTGGGTGACCTGTCTGCAGACCTCAGTATACCACCTACCCAGCCCTTTGGAGCCCATGCACGTACACACACATGGCTTAGATTTCTCTTCCTCGGCCTGGCACAGAGATTTAAACACAAATATCCTGTGAGAGGAAATGAGTCGATGTCGACTCCTCAACTCATAGATTCGCTCCACTTTCTCTGATTTTAGCAAGGACTCCAGGAGTGGAAGAGGCCCCCCTGGGGTAGGCATGAGTCTGGAGGCAGGACACCCAGGCACTGGGCCCTTCTCTGCTACTGTCTCACTCTGTGATCACAGGTCAACCCTCTACCCTCACTGGGCTAATTTTTACACTAGGGAAGGGAAGAGTGACATCTTGTACTGAGAAGAGATCCCAGCTAGAACCCCTAAGGTTCACTCAGTTCTATAAGATATTTGTTGAGCAACTGCTCTGAAATGCAGAGAAGCCATGGATATGAGCAGACGCACCATTCTGATGAGAAGTTCATCACTGGGGATCAGGAAGCTACCAGAGTATGCTCCATCTTTATCCTCAGGTCTATCATGAGCCATGATTTGGATAGCCTTGATATTACAGCCTGAAGTATCCCTCCCAAGTTCATATATCGAAGTCCCTAACACGCAGAGCTTCAGGATGTAAATATGTTTGGAGATAGGGCTGTCTGTCTCCAAGCCCAGAGACACAAGGCCATGTGAGGACACAGTGAGAAGGGGGCCGTCTACAAGCCAGGAAAAAGGCCTCACCAACAAGCAACATTAATGGCAACCTTGATCTTGGGTTTCCAGCCTCCAGAACCATGAGAAAATAACTGTCTTTTAAGTCACCCAGTCCATGATACTTTGTTGTGGTGACTTGGGTGAACTAATACACCTCTTCTCAGGCTGCTTCAGTCTTCCAACTAGGTCACTGAAGCTTTGCCTTTTTTATCCCTGCTGCTGCTAAGTCGCTTCAGTCGTGTCCAACTCTGTGCGACCCCATAGACAGCAGCCCACCAGGCTCTCCCGTCCCTGGGATTCTCCAGGCAAGAACACTGGAGTGGGTTGCCATTTCCTTCCCCAAAGCATGAAAGTGAAGACTGCTCAGTCCTATCCAACTCTTAGCGACCCCATGGACTACAGCCTACCAGGCTCCTCCGTCCATGGGATTTTCCAGGCAAGAGTACTGGAGTGGGTTGTCATTTATCCCTAGCCCCTTTAGAAATCTGATAAAACCACAGATGGTGGAAAACACCATTTCAGAGGCCTCTCCCGCCCACTAAGAAACAGTCACGAGAGGGCCTTGAAGCCCAGGCGATCTCAGTAGTGCCTGCCAGCCTCAAGTCTCCCCGCCTGGTCTTACGCACTAACATAGAAACTCTCCCCTCTTCACTCTCAACAATTACCTGCTATCTCGAGCGAGCAAAGAACACTGGGGTCTCTCAGTCACCATCAGACAAACCATTAACCGTTTTTCACTAGAGAAGAGGACCCACCTGGAGTTAGAAACTTTCTTATGCAAATCCTATCCAAAACTTAACTCAGATTTCCTCTGCTCCTGCCTATAAGCAAGTAGCTATACGAAAGTATTCAGACTAAACTCACAGAGAACAACTATGAAGGCTGAATTTCTTTTTAAAAAAGAGCTGTTTGAAAGGCCTTCAGAAATATCCCAGTCAGTCAAAACCCCAGAGGAACACACTGAAGTAAGTGTTACCTCCTCTGCTGATTTTAACTCCTGGGGTATTTTTCACAATGTGAGTCCTAGAAGCCGAATCCAAAGCAGCAATCTAGAACATCAGACAGCTACTTACTTAGATTAGAAGGATAAGGAAGAAGAAACAGACACCTGAGTAACAAGCACCTATGATGGAGAGGGCAAGGTACCGGAGAATGGGGAACCACAAGGAAGTGAGTGCTGTAGTCCACACTGAATTTCTCGGCAAGAAATGTACCAAATTTTAAAACCATGAGGTCACAGGGAGAGAGACAGAGAACCCAATCGGAAAGCACCTGCTCAGAGGCTGAACACAGACTCTGGCACTCTCATGGGTTTGGGGAAACAAAATTTGGAATTTACGGTAAATCAAAAGAAAGATTGCTAATAAACATCTCAGCCTTTCCGTTGAAACCGTAAAGGGCTACCCTCTAAGAATATGGTAAGGCCAGACATGACTCGATGAAGATGATGTACCCATACTTTATCCATTAATAAGGAGAAAATTAAACCCTTTCTGGAAGAATAATACTTCATCCAGAAGCCCTGTAATTTTTCGTACACAATTTTTAGCATGCAATAAAAAATTACCAGGCAGGATAGAAACAACATTGAATACCAAAAATAGAAAAACAAAGAGTGAAAACAGATTACAGAGGGACCAGATGTTGGAGTTTTCAGACATAAACTTTAAAAGAGGTACGATTAGTATGCCCCCCAAAATAGAAGAAATGATGGAGAAAATCACCAGAAACTGACACCTATTTAAAAAAGAATCAAAGCCTGCCAGTTTTCCCTCAATAGACTTACTGGTGTTGACAATCATGTGATTTAATTCCTTAAAAATTCCCTCTCAATAAATCTGTATCTATAGATATATAGATATAGAGAATATATATGTTATGTATACATATTAGAGTTCTCTGCAGAACTCTAATACAGACAAGATCAATCATTGAAGAGAAAATGATTCAGCATTTTCCCAAGTTTTACAAGGATATCAACACACAGATTCAAGAAATTTTACAAATGCCAAGCAGGATAAATACAAAGAAAAAAGACCAAGAAAGTCGGATGGGGGCGGGGAAACACTGGCTCCAGTTGTTACGGTTATTAGAGGAGGGAGCTGGGATGAGGCTTCCCACGCAGGGTTCCGATTTGTGTGGTTCAGATTTCCCACTGGCACAGAGAGAAGAGGCACCCAGGTCTTCTGAGCTTGCCCAGATGTGAGGCAAAGTGGGAAGAGGGAGAGGTGGCTTGAGGGCACATCAGATATCAAAACAAAGAGACTCTACGACCGCAAATTGTGATCAAACTACTGAAAAGTAACAGCAAAGAATATAACCTTTAAAAGATGCTTTATCTTAAAAAGAACGGTGATAAGACTTCTCAATAGAAATGATGGAAGACAGACAATATAATGACATCTTTTGGGTACCTAACTAGAATTCCATATCCAGGGAAAATATCACTTTTTAAAGAAAGGGAAAATAAAGACATTTTATACAAATATGGAGAAGGAAATGGCAACCCACTCCAGTACTCTTGCCTGGAGAATCCCACGGACAGAGAAGCCTGGTGGGCTACAGTCCATGGGGTCACAAAGAGTGGGACACAACTGAGTGATTTTCACTTATACAAATAAAAATTTAGGAAGCTTATTGCTAGAAGATCAGCACACTGTAAGTTAACTACATAAAAAGTTTTTAAAGATATGAGATATATTGTGAGGATAGAATACAGTTTAAAAAAAAACTCCAATGTAAAATTTAAAAATTTTTAAATCATACACAGAGCTGAAAATTAAAATAAAAATTCTCAAAGAAATAAATAGAAAATCATTTTGTTCTTCTGCTTAAAATGACTGTACATATTTAGTGAAAATATTTAAAAACTACAGAAAAGTATTTTAAAACTGAAAATAAAAATCATGCATATAATAAAAAAACTCAAATGGCTAGTGTATGTATGAATNTCTCAGAGAAGTAAATAGAAAATCATTTTGTTCTTCTGCTTAAAATGACTGTACATATTTAGTGAAAATATTTAAAAACTACAGAAAAGTATTTTAAAACTGAAAATAAAAATCATGCATATAATAAAAAAACTCAAATGGCTAGTGTATGTATGAATAACTACTAAATGTTATAAACCATCAAGAAATGCAATTAAAACCATGAGTTACCGCAATTACATCCACCAGATTCGCTAAAATGTAAAAAGTGGTAATACCAAGTGTTGATGAGATGTGGAACAACTGAAATTCTCTCATACAGCCAGTGACAGTATAAAGTGGTACCAAAACTTTGCGAAACTGTCAGAAACGTACCCTTACAAAAACGTACCCTAAGATGCAGCAAACCCACCACTAGGTATCAATCCAACAAGAATGTGTTACATAAGCACACCAATAGAGGCTGCCAAGAATATTTATAGCAACATTAATCACAATAGCCAAAGACTGGAAACAAGCCACACATCCTTCAAATGGAAAAGACATCAACTGTGTTGTTGTTGTTCAGTTGCGAAGTCATGTCTGACTCTTTGCAAACCCACGAACTGCAGCACACAAGGCTTCCCTGTCCTTCACTATCCTTCACTATCTCCCGGAGCTGGCTCAGACTCATTTCCATTGAGTCTGTGATGCCATCCAACCATCTCATCCTCTGTTGCCCCCTTCTCTCACTCTCAATCTTTCTCAGCATCTGGGTCTTTTCCAATGAGTCGGCTCTTCACATCAAGTGGCCAACTGCATTATATCTGTGCGATAGAATTCAACACAGTAAGAAAAAAGAACAGCTATACATAGATGTCTCACAGACACAAGGATGAGTGAAGAAAGCTAGATACCATAGACAACACACTTGTGTTTTCACTTTCATAATATGCCAAAGCGAGTAAAAATAATCTATGCTGACAGAAGCAGCTGTCAAAATAGCAGCTCCACTTAGTGGGGGATAAAGACTGGAAGCAGGCGTGAGGGACACTTCCAGGAATCAGTTGTGCCCTGTATCTTGATCTGAGTGGTGGTTTTCAGGGAGTATCCAACATTTTGCAAAAAACTTTAGAGCTTAAGGTTTGCAAAACTGGCTGGATATATGTTTTAACTCCATCAAAAGTTTGCCCCCTACTCCCAAAAAGTAGAACCTGTAATTTCTGGGCCGGTAGGATAGTGGTTAATTGGAGGAGGGCATGGCATCCCACATCCCATGCCAGTACTCTTGCCTGGAGAATCCCCATGGACAGAGGAGCCTGGCAGGCTACAGCCCATGGGGTCACGAAGAGTCGGACACGACTGAGCGACTAAGCACAGCACATGGGAGAGGTTAAAGAGACAGAGCTGTAGTCTGACAGCCCCAAATTCATATCTTGGCTCAACCACTTATAACCTGGGTTTTCTGAGACTAGCCTCTCTGTACCTCAATTTCCTCATCTGTAAAATAGGGATAATGTGTGTGTGTGTGTGTGTGTGTGTGTGTGCATGTGTGTGTGTGCTTGTTCGGTTGCATTTGACTTTTTGCCACCCCATGAACTGTAGCCTGTCAGGCTCCTCTGCCCATGGTATTTCCCAGGCAAGAATACTGGAGAGGGTTGCCCTTTCCTTCTCCAGGGGATCTTCCCAACCCAGGGATTGAACCCATGTCTCTTGCATCCTCTGCACTGGCAGATAGATTCTTTAATACTGCACCACCTGGGAAGCCCCCAAAAGGGATAATACTATTAACAGTACCCAAGTCTAAGGTTGTTTTGAAGACTCATGAGTTGATCCAGGCAAAGTTTTTACAATAATGCCATTTTTTTCCCCCATTGGTGTTACTATCTTTGCATTCAACCTGAGGGCCACGCAAAGCTGGGGCCAAAAAGCAAAGACCTCACACTCTCAGGCATTTGTCCTGGAAAAATGAAAACTTGTGTTCACACCAACATCTGTACACAAACATCCTTCAGCAGGTGAATGTTTCCACACCTTGGGACACCACTTAGCAAGGACGAGGAACGAACCATTGCTCCATTAAACAGCTTGGGTGAGTCNCTCACACTCTCAGGCATTTGTCCTGGAAAAATGAAAACTTGTGTTCACACCAACATCTGTACACAAACATCCTTCAGCAGGTGAATGTTTCCACACCTTGGGACACCACTCAGCAAGGACGAGGAACGAACCATTGCTCCATTAAACAGCTTGGGTGAGTCTCAGGGGAGTAATGCTGGGTGAAAAAAGCCAATCCTAAAGTCATACAAATGTATGCTTCCATTTATAAAACATTCTTGAAATCACAAAATTACAGAGCTGAAGAACAAATCTGTGGTTGCAGGGGTCGGGTATTTGGGGTAAGGGAAGAGAAGTAAGTATGGCTGTATATGGTGAAAGGGGCTTGTGATGATGGAGCTGTTCTGTATCTTGACTGCAATGTTAAATGCATGAACCTACAAATATGCTAAAATTGGACAGAATTAAATATATATGTGTGTGTGTGCACATGTGTGTGTGTATCTGTATACACACTTAAGTACATGTAAAACTGAGGTGAAATCTAAATAAGCTTGGTAGATTCCATCAATGTTAATATTTTGATTGATATTGTAGGATAGTTGTGCAAGATATTATCTCCAAATGGAGATAGTCATAGTTCCCAGTAATCATGTATGGATATAATAGTTAAACCACAAAGAAGGCTAAGCACTGAAGAATGATGCTTTTGAACTGTGGTGTTGGAGAAGACTCTTGAGAGTCCCTTGACTGCAAGGAGATCCAACAAGTCCATCCTAAAGGAAATCAGTCCTGAATATTCATTGGAAGGACTAATGCTGAAGCTGAAGCTCCAATACTTTGGNACTCTTGAGAGTCCCTTGACTGCAAGGAGATCCAACAAGTCCATCCTAAAGGAAATCAGTCCTGAATATTCATTGGAAGGACTAATGCTGAAGCTGAAGCTCCAATACTTTGGCCACCTGATGAGAAGAGCCAACTCATTTGAAAAGACCTGAGAAAGACTGAAGGCAGGAAGAGAAGGGGACAACAGTGGATGAGATAGTTGGATGGCATCACTGACCCAATGGACACGAGTTTGAGTAAACCCCGGGAGTTGTGAAGGACAGGAAAACCTAGCATGCTGCAGTCCATGGGGGTGCAGAGAGCTAACATGACTAAGCAACTGAACAAGAAAATCACTGGGGAAGACTGGAAAGAGGTTGCACTAGCTCTCTCAGCAGGATTTCTTGGAACTGCTCATGAATCTATGAAGATCTTTGATGTCAATCAGCCAAGGCTTGATGTTCTGGTAACTTTTGGCAGATTGTTGTTGTTTAGTCACTAAGTTGTATCCGACTCTTTGCAACCCCATGGACTACAGGACATCAAGCTTCCCTGTCCTTCACTATCTCCCAGAGTTTGCTCAAATTTATGTCCATTGAGTCAGTGATGCTATCCAACCATCTCATCTTCTGCCACCTCTTTCTCCTTTGGCCTTCAATCTTTCCCAGCACCAGGGTCATTTCTAATGAGTCAGTTCTTCACATCAGGTGACCAAAGTATTGGAGCTTCAGCTTCAGCTTCAGCATCAGTTCTTCCAATGAATAATCAGAATTGTTTCCATTTAGAATTGACTAGTTTGATCTCCTTGCTGTTCAAGTTATTCTCAAGAGTTTCCTCCAGCACCACAATTCAGAAGCATCAGTTCTTCAAGGCTCAGCCTTCTTTATGATCCAACTCTCACATCCATACATGACTACCAGAAAAACCATGGTTTTGGCTATAGGGACATTTGTCAGCCAAGTGATGTTTCTGCTTTTTAATATGCTGTCTAGGTTTGTCATAGCTTTCCTTCCAAGGAGCAAATGTCTGTTAACTTCATGGCTGCAGTCACTGTCCACAGTGATTTTGGAGACCAAGAAAAGAAATTCTGTCACCGTTTCCACTTTTTCCCCTTCTACTTGCCATGAAGTGATGAGACTGGATGATCTTAGTTCTTTGAATGTTGAGCTTTAAGCCAGCTGGTAAACTCCCTCAATCCTCAGCTTCCCCATCCACCAAGTGGGGATATTAATAGTTCGTAGGGTGATTGCAGCCATGAAATTAAAAGACGCTTACTCCTTGGAAGAAAAGTTATGACCAACCTAGATAGCATATTCAAAAGCATAGTCATTACTTTGCCGAGTAAGGTCCATCTAGTCAAGGCTATGGTTTTTCCAGTGGTCATGTATGGATGTGAGAGTTGGACTGTGAAGAAGGCTGAGTGCTGAAGAATTGATGCTTTTGAACTGTGGTGTTGGAGAAGACTCTTGAGAGTCCCTTGGACTGCAAGGAGATCCAACCAGTCCATTCTAAAGGAGATCAGCCTTGGCGTTTCTTTGGAAGGAATGATGCTAAAGCTGAAACTCACATTACTTTGGCCACCTCATGCGAAGAGTTGACTCATTGGAAAAGACTGTGATGCTGGGAGGGATTGGGAGCAGGAGGAGAAGGGGAAGACCGAGGATGAGATGGCTGGATGGCATCACTGACTCGATGGACGTGAGTCTGAGTGAACTCCGGGAATTGGTGATAGACAGGGAGGCCTGGCGTGCTGTGATTCCTGGGGTTGCAGAGTCGGACACGACTGAGCGACTGAACTGAACTGAGGGTTATAGTAAGGATGGAGTCACTGAGCCTAGTGTCTCGAGATACATAAATTTTCAACAAATGTCACTTTAAGGAAAGTTACAATTGTTACAAATAAGAAGAGGGGATATTAAGGAGATGAACTGATTTGTCCTAGGTTGACCTGAAAAGAGCCAAGATTCCAGTCCCTGAAGCTGGGTTCTGTTCGGTCAGAGGGGAGAGAGGATCAAAGTGGGAAATCTGGGGGTGGACACACTGGTTTTCTCCACCTGACATTGTGCTTGAGGGTGTTGGGAGAGGGGAGAATTAGGAACCCTGAAGAGGTGCATTTGGAGACAAAAGAGGAAGGGGTCAGAGAGCAGACACCAAAAAAAAAAAAATCTGAGAAAATCAAAGGGCCGCTGGGCAACAATAGTTTGGGGGCTATTATGTTCTGGCCCAGATCCTCTGGCTAGGTCTGAATGGAGTTCCCCAGCCGTGTCCTCCTCTCCCATCAGGGTGCAAGCAGAGGTCAGCTGGGTTCAAGGATGTGACAGCTGCTCTGGACAGCAAAATGCACTGCACAGATATTTGTTGTTGTTGTTGTTGTTGATGGTGATGATGATGGTGACATGACGATTTTTGTAACTGTTGGCTGAAAGAACTCTTGGCATTGTTTTGCATTTTTCACTGCCCTCGCTGGCCCCAATCTAGGCAACTTGTTGTCAGTCTCCAGGTGCCTAATGCCGGTGGGGCTTAAGATCTGGTCTTTCAAAACCAGAAGTGACCACCAAAGCCCCCTAGGTCCTTGCCACTCAAAGTTGGTCCAAAGATTAGCAGGAGCAATGGCATCACCCAGGAGTTTGTTAGAAATGCCCACCCGAGACTGCTTTGAACAGCATCAGACTGGGTTTTCACAGCAACCTCGGATGATGTGCCTAAGCACCCCTTCTCTACTCCAGACTGCTGGTTTATTGCTGAGGAAACGAAGGCACAGGAGGGTGAGAGACTGCCCCAAATCCCAACATGTCTGCACCAGAGTCAGAGTCAGCACCAGAACCCAGGTTTGAGGACTCCCAGACAGCTGCCTTTAGCTAGAAGCCTCTGGTTAAGATGGATGGAAGTGGAATGGGGCTGAGCCTCCCAAGTAGAGAGAAAAGTTCTCTCTCTTCTCTCCTGAAAGCTGTCCTAGTAGGAAAAAACAAGGTCTCTCAGTGACCTCACTGAGCTTGGGCCTTGGGTACAGATGACAAAGTCTACCCAGCTTGCAGACATAAAAAAATCCTCCTCTTCCCAAGAAGCTGGTACAGAAACATCACAGGAGCTGGGCTGTTTCCGGAATGGATCACTTCCTCTCTCTGGGCCTCGCCCTCCTCATCTGGAATCAGAGCTCTCCTCTGACAATAGTGATGAGGCACCTGAACTGCCTGGTGCTGGGTCCTCTGTAAAGGGTCACATGTGCTCCCAAGCCTGGGGGTCACAAGACACAGGAAGGTCATTCAGTGTCTGCTAAGGACACAAGGAAAAGTGGGAGGCAGTGGGGAGACCACACCCAGAAAAAACACAGAGAATCACAAGCCGCCACTGTTGGAAATATTTCTTGGGCCCCACTTGCCAAAGCCAAGCTTTGGAGACTTCCCTTCCCCTGGTGTTCCTCTGAGTGACACCAACTGCTTCTCCCATGAACCATATCACTTGAAGAATGAAAACACTGAAAAAGGCATCAAGTTAGAAATCCACCATTCCATCTTCACTTCCCAGAAGAGGAACCTGAGACCCAGAGAGGAGCAGAGGCCTCCCAGGGGACACACAGCATTAGCAGTAACATCCTGACTCTCCGCCCCTTTGTCTGCAACCCTTCCTATCTCATATCCTTCCCACCCCTCTTCTAAGACTAAAGTCACAATTCAACATTGACTGGCACACGTTTTCCCTCCATCGGAGGTAGGAGGGTGGTTGAGACTTGGTTAGGGTTAGTTCCGGATGTGAGGAAGCTCATTGCTTAGCAGGGCCTTAGCCAGAGGAGACTCTGCTCACTTAAAAGTCACAACCATGGGCTTTCCTGGTGGCTCAATGGTAAAGCATCCACCTGCCAATGTAGGAGATACAGGTTCCATCCCTGATTCAGGAAGATCTCACATGCCACAAAGCAACAAAGTCTCTGCACCACAACTTTTGAGCTGCGCTCTAGAGCCCAGAGCCGCCACTACTGAGCCCACGTGCTGCAACTGCTAAAGCCTGGGTGCTCTAGGTCCGGGGTTCAACACAAGAGGAGCCACTAGAATGAGAACACCAAGCACCCCGACCAAAGTGGCCCCTGCTTGCCACGACTAGAGAAAAACCTGCACAGCAATCGTGAGCCAACACAGGCAAAATTAAAGAAAGAAATATATTTTTTGGAAGTCACCACAGTGGAAGGATGGGAGGTGGTTCCCCCCACCCCCATCCCCGTGATGTGTGGGGTGCGACTGGAGTGGGCAGGGTATAAAGGGGGTGGGACCATTCTAGGGGGTGGGTACCCTAAGGAAGAGCAGTCAGCTCTCAGGGTTGAAGGACAGCTTTCCAACAAAGATGTTGGAGGATTTAGCAAAGTTGCAGGATACAAAATCAATACAGAAATCACTTGCATTTCTGTATACTAACAATGAAAAATCAGAAAGAGAAATTAAGGACTCAGTCCCATTCACCATTGCAATAAAAAAAATTAGATATCTAGGAATAAACTTACCTAAGGGACAAAAGAACTGTACACAGAAAATTATAAGAAACTAATGGAAGAAATCAAAGGTGACATAAACAGATGGAGAAATACTCCATGTTCCTGTGTAGGAAGAATCAATATTGTGAAAATGACTATACTACCAAATGCAATCTATAGATTCAATGCAATCCCTATCAAACTACCAATGGCATTTTTCACAGAACTAGAACAAAAAATTTCACAATTCATGTGAAAACACGAAAGACCCCAAATAGCCAAAGTATTCTTGATAAAGAAGAATGGAGCTGGAGGAATCAACCTTCCTGACTTCAGATACACCAAGATACAGCCATCAAGAAAGTATGGTACTGGCACAAAAAAACAGAAATATAGACCAACGGAATAAGAGAAAAAGTCCAGAAATAAACCCATGCACCTATGGTTACCTTATTTTTGACAAAGGAGGCAAGAATATATGATGGGGCAAAGACAGCCTCTTCAATAAATGGTGCTGGAAAAACTGGCCAGTTAAATGTAAAAGAATGAAATTAGAACACTTCCTAACACCATACACAAAGATAAAATGAGTTAAAGAGGTGACCAGAAACTATAAAACTCTTACAGGAAAACACATGCAGAACACTCAGTGACTCAAACCAAGGTCCTCTATGAGCAACAGAAATAAAAACAAAAGTAAACAAGTGGGACCTGGTTAAACTTAAGAGCTTTTGCACAGCAAAGGAAATTATAAGGAAGGTGAAAAGACAGCCCTAAAAATGGGAGAAAATAATAGCAAATGAAACAACTGACAAAGGATTATTTCCAAAATATACAAGCAACTCATACAACTAAATGCCAGAAAAACAAACAACCCAATCAAAAAGTGGAGAAAAGACCTAAACAGACATTTCTCCAAAGAAGACATACAGATGGGTAACAAACACATGAAAAGATGCTCAACATCGTTCATTATTAGAGAAATGCAAATCAAAACTACAATGAGATATCATCTCACACCAGTCAGAATGGCCGTCATCAAAAAGTCTACAAACAATAACTGCTGGACAGGGTGTGGAGAAAAGGGAATGCTCTTGCACTGTGGTGGGAATGTAAATTGATACAGCCACTATGGAAGACGGTATGGAGATTTCTTAAAAAACTAGGAATAAAACTACCATATGACCCAGCAAGCCCACTCTTAGGCATATACCCGGAGGAAACCAAAGTTGAGAAAGACACATGTATCCCATTGTTCACTGCAGCACTATTTACAATAGCTAGAACATGGAAGCGACCTAGATGCCCATAGACAGTTGAATGGATAAAGAAGTTGGGGTACATATAAACAAGGGAACATTACTCTGACATAAAAAGGAACACATTTGAGTCAGTTCTGATGAGGTGGATGAATCTAGAACCTATTATACAGAGTGAAGTGAGTCAGAAAGAGAAAGATAAATATCGTATTCGAACACATATATATGGAATCTAGAAAAATGGCACTGAAGAATTTATTTACAGGGCAGCGATACAGAAACAGACGTAGAGAACAGATTTATGGACATGAGGAGAGAGGAGGAGAGTGTGAGATGTATGCAAAGTGTAACACGGAAATTTATATTACCATATGTAAAATAGATAGCCAACGGGAATTTGCTGTACGGCTTAGGAAATGCAAACAGGGGCTCTGCATCAACCTAGAGGGGTGGGATGGGGAAGGAGATGGGAGGAAGGT
>SJYV01017805.1:0-12226 GCA_006410875.1 Neotragus pygmaeus
AGTTAAATAAGCAGGGTGACAATATACAGCCTTGATGTACTCCTTTCCCAATTTGGAACCAGTCTGTTCATTGTTCCACATCTGGTTTTAACTGTTGCTTCTTGACCTGCGTACAGACTTCTCAGGAGGCAGGTAAAATGGTCTGGCATTTCAAGCTCTTGAAGAATTTTCCACAGTTGGTCATGATCCACACAGTCAAAGGCTTTGGTGTAGTTAGTAAAGCAGAAGTAGATGTTTTTCTGGAACTCTCTTGCCTTTTTTATGATCCAATGGATGTTGGAGATTTGATCACTGGTTCCTCTGCTTTTTCTAAATCCAGCTTGAGCATCTGAAAGTTCACGGTTCACATACTGTTGAAGCCTGGCTTGCAGAATTTTGAGCATTACTTTGCTAGTATATGAGATACGTGCAATTGTGCAGTGTTTGAGCATTCTTTGGCATTGCCTTTCTTTGGGATTGGAATGAAAACTGACCTTTTCCAATCCTGTGGCCACTGCTGAGTTTTCCAAATTTGCTGGCATATTGAGTGTAGCACTTTCACAGCATCATCTTTTAGTATTTCAAATAGCTCAGCTGGAATTCCATCACCTCCACTAGCTTTGTTGGTAGTGATGCTTCCTAAGGCCTGCTTGACTTTGCATTCCAGGACGTCTGGCTCTAGGTGAGTGATCACACCATTGTGGTTATCTGGATCATGAAGATCTTTTTTGTATAGTTCTTCTGCGTATTCTTGCCACCTCTTCTTAATATCTTCTGGTTATTAGACCCATACTTAATATCTTCTGGTTATTAGATCCTTTATTGTGCCCAACTTTGCATGAAGTTTTCACTTAGTGTCTCTAATTTTCTTGAAGAGATCTCTAGTCTTNCGTATTCTTGACACCTCTTCTTAATATCTTCTGGTTATTAGACCCATACTTAATATCTTCTGGTTATTAGATCCTTTATTGTGCCCAACTTTGCATGAAGTTTTCACTTAGTGTCTCTAATTTTCTTGAAGAGATCTCTAGTCTTTCCCAGTCAATTGTTTTCCTCTGTTTCTTTGCATCGATCACTTAAGAAAGCTTTCTTATCTCTCCTTGCTATTCTTTGGAACTCTGCATTGCAAAGGGTATATCTTTGCTTTTCTCCTTTCCCTTAGCTTCTCTTCTTTTCCTGAGATTTTACTTGCCCTGTATATCTAGGTTTGTGTGTGAGAGAAATTTGCAACATGGAAATACCAGTGGGAAGGAACAAAAAAAATCCCTAAGGAAATCCTCTTTTCAGCCAAAGGACCAGGAAAGGGGCAGCCATAAAACAGAAATCTTTTAGCTGTACACTGTAGGCAGAATTCCAAGATATCACCCCAGATTTCCTACCAGTAATGCCCTGACCTGGAACTGGGAATATCACTTTACCTCTCTGATTAGGCTCTACTCTATGCTATGGTTGATCTTAAGACATGGAGATTATCCAGGTGATCCTGATGCATCTTTTAAAAGTCAAGAATTTTTTCTGGGTTGTGGTAGAAGAGAACATCAGAGAGGTTTGAGGGAGGATTTCTTTTGCTCTGATAGGGGGTCCTAGGATGTGGCAAAGACGTGAGAATGGCCTCTAGGAGCTCAGCCTGGTCCCCAGTGATGGCTTGCAAGACAATGGGGATCATTGTCTTAGAACTGCAAAGAAATGAATTCTATCAACAATGGGAAGGAGTTGGGAGCAGGTCCTTTGGTACTTGAACCTCTAAGTGGAGATATAACTTGCCCACATCTTGATTTTAGCCTTCTGACCTACAGGATTCTTGATTCAGAGAAATAATCAATGTATGCTGTTTTAAACCACCAAGTTATTGGTAACTTGCCTGTTCTTGAGACAGAACACTATGAAAAAGCCATGCCCCAGTGGTGCTGCCGTGATGGAGCTGGGTGGCAAAGTTGCTGCTATAACAAATCACGACAATTTTGGTGGCTTAAAAAAATGTATTATCTTATAGTTTTGGAGATCAGAAAGCCGAATGCATCTAAAACCAAGGTGTCCACTGAGCTGCATTCTGTATGCAGTGTCTGTTGCCTTGTTTTTCTGCCCCGGTTTTCAGAGATTTCCTCCTACATGGTTTGGCTCATTGCCCTTTCCTCCATCTTTAAAGCAAAGCACTCCAACCCTGGGATCACATCTCCCCTCTTTTTTTTGACCCTTTTATCTTACTCTTGTAAGACACATGTGGTTACATTGGGCCTACCTGAAAATCCGGTATAGTCAAGATCCTTAATCACATTTGCAATCTCTTTTACCATGGGAACATAAAAAAAATAAGACTATATTAGAATATAAGAATATATTTTCCATATAAAAATATATTCCATATAAGAATAAGGGAACATATTCATAGGGTCTGAGGATTAGAATGAACAATAGTTCTGTAGAAGCCACATAAACTGAATTTGAACCACAGTTCACAAACAAAGCCTAGGATATACATTCTGAATATAAACAGGTTAACTAAGTACTAAGCTAGGAAATGTAAATAAGAACCAGAGTCTTATAATACTGAGTTGGCCAAAAATTCCTTCAGGTTGTTCAATAGCATCTTACAAAAATTCCAAATGAATTTTTTGGCCACCCTAATAAAAAGTGCTCAGGATATAGTCCAAACTTACTCATCATATTAGGAAAATTTCAACTCAAGTAAGAAAAGACAATCAAGAGTTACGAATGCCAAGATGACACAGATGTTGGAATTATTGGACAGGGATTTTAAAGCAGTTATTATTAAAATGGTCTAATAAGTCATCGCACATACTCCTGAATCAAGTGGGAAAAAAACCCAGAAAACCTTAGAAAATATTTATAGAAGATATAAAGAAGAACCATCTTGGAATTTTATAATTTAAAAATAGAAAATTTGAAATAAAAACACATTGGTGGGTGTTTTGATAGTACCCAGGGTTTAATGTACCAAGATAACTGAGTGAGGATACTAGAGGTCAATGCTATTGAAGGAAGAGTTTATTTAAGAGCCATGTCGTGCCATGCAGGGCTAGATGAAAAAGTGCCAGCATGGACGCAAGCCATTTCGGCTTCCAAAAGAAGGAAGGAGCAGGCAAGTTTGAGCAATCTTGAGACTGGATAGTTGTTTTCTTTTTAATTTATTTATTTTAATAAGTAAAATTTATTTTATTGTAAAACAGGTCATCTGTTTCACATATGGTAACATACATGCTTCAATGCCATTCTCTCAAATCATCGCACCCTCGCCCTCTCCCACAGAGTCCAAAAGTCTGTTCTTTATACCTGTGTCCATTTTGCTGTCTCACGTATAGGGTCTTTGTTACCATCTTTCTAAATTCCATATACATGTGTTAGTATACTGTATTGGTGTTTCTCTTTCTGGCTTACTTCACTCTGTATAACAGGCTCCAGTCTCATCCACCTCACTAGAGCTGAGCCAAATGTGTTCTTTTTTATAGCTGAGTAATATTCCATTGTGTATACGTACCACCGCTTTCTTATCCATTCATCTGCCAGTGGACCTCTATGTGGCTCCATGTCCTGGCTATTGTAAACAGTGGAACACTGGGGTACACGTGTCTCTTTCAGTTCTGGTTTCCTCGGTATGTATGCCCAGCAGTGGGATTGCTGGGTCGTACGGCAGTTCTATTCCCGGCTTTGTAAGGAATCTTCACACCGTTCTCCATACTGGCTGTAAGGACTGGAGACTTTCGATAGCCGCTGGGGTAAAGTGGGGGTCTCTGCTTGTCTAGTACTTGGCCCGGGGGTGCTGATTTAGGGCAGGGGAAATACTGGCTTGATGTGTGAATGTTAGGTAAGAAAGGTTGTTGGGATATGGGCTCTGGAGTGGTTGGCTTGCAATATAAAGGGGAGTGTAGGGGAGTCGTTTGCTCTCTGAAGGAATTAGTTAGCTCTGGGAGGGTAGTCTCTCTCTGTTCAGCAAGGGCCCCAAGGTGTGAAAGCAATGTAAAGTTCAAAAAGTAAAAAACATAATTAAAACAATGGCTCAATAATAAAATGAGGCACCAGAAGAGTCAATGAGCTTAAAGATAGAGCAATAGAAATGATAAATATGAACACCAGAAAGAAAAGTTTTAAAAAAGGAATAGATCCCCAGGACTTGTGGGACAGTAACAGATCTGACATTCTCATTATCCAAGTTTCCAAAGAAGAAAGAGGATACTGAGCAGAAAAGCATTTGAAAAATACAATGGCTCAAATTTGGTGAAAGACATAAGCTTCCAGATTCAAAAAACTGAGTGAACCCTAAATAGAATGCATTTTAAGGGATTCACACCCAGATACATCATAATCAAACTTCTGAACACGTAGGACAAAGAAAAACTTTTGTAAGCTGCCACAGCTAGAGAGAAACAATGGATTCCTGAGAAATGATTCAGACAACAGCAGGCTTCTCCTCAGAAACTTGAAGGACAGTCAAAAGAAGAGGCAACGTCTTTTCAAGTCCTGAAAGAAAGGCACTGTCCACCCAGAATTCTTTACCAAGTAAACTGTATCCCTCAGGAAGGAAGGTGAAGAAACAGTAAGAGAATTTGTTACCAGCACGCCTGCTCCACAAGAATGGCTAAAGGAACTTCAGACAGAGAGGAGACGGCAGCGAGAGGACCCAGGAACATCACCAGTTGAAAACGCGCAGTGGGGTCACATGGATTCCATTTCCTATAACTCGCTCAGAGTGACAAAATTACAGTGATTGGAGGATTGATCAGTGTTTCAAAGCCTTAGGACTGGGAGAGGGTGTGATTATTGAGGTGGTTATTGAAGTGTAACACAAAGAAGTTTCTTCCTTGTTATTGGGACAGTTCTGGATTCCGATTGTGGCAACGGTTATAGACATCCACAAATGTGGTTAACACTTTAAATTTTACCCCCTACAAAGAATGTATGTGAAGAAAGACTGGTAAAGCCAAATAAGGTCTGTGTGTGAGTAAACAGCATTGAACCACTGTGAATTTTCTGGATCTGACATGTTACTATGGTTATAGGAGATACTATCACTGGGATGATATTAGCTACCCAGAAACTCTTTGCAATATTTTCTGCAACTTCTTGTCTTAAACATTTCCAAATTAAATTGTTAGAAAGACAGTATAGGACATATTTTAGTTTTTAAACAATTTAATAATTTATAAAGGTATACCTTTATAGATAGGAAAGCAAGGTTGAAGAAAATCAGCTGAACTGGAAGTTGGTGTAAGAAAGATTTTGGTTCAGTGAGATCATTCTGGGCACATCCCCTCCAATCTACACAGGCTTATGTGCATATGTGCGCGCACACACACACACACACACACACACACACGGACACACTTACAGCCACTTAGATTTCAGCATTTCTCCATTGCTTCTAATATTCTCTTTCCAGCCACCTAAGAGTTTTCTTACTTAGCATTAGGAAAGATCTCTCAGGAGATTATTCCTCTTTTCCTATTGGTGATCTGACCCATTTAACTTCTCCTTCATCTCCTAACCTTTTTAAAGTCTATAATTTAAAAAAAAAAAAAAAAAAAGGCTGTGCCTTGCAGCTTGTGGGATCTTAGTTCCCTGACTGGAAATCAAACCCAGGACCTCCACAGTAAAAGCATGGGGTGGAGTTCTAACCACTGAACCACCAGGGAAGTCCCTGAAATCTTTATAATTCTTGTCCCCATAAAATTCTTGCCTCCATTTCTAATAGTAATACTGCAGGCAGTCTATTTAACGTCCTAGCATTACTGCCACCTGATTAGATATGCTAGAGTGAGAGAGCACACACTGAAGGCTGACTCAGCAGTGAGTGATGTCAGACAGAGGAGGCCGCCTAGAGGCGCTTGGTCTCACCGGCACATGTCCTTTGGAAGGCTGGGGAGCATGACTCCAGGAAGGTCTGAAGAGACACAGCAGGTAAGTAGAGAGTTGGAAGTCAGGCAAGGAGTGGTGAGAAGTCATCCCATTTACGACAGCATGGTGTGGTTAGTCACTGCGGTCGTGTCCAACTCTGCGACCCCAGGGACTGCAGCAGCCTGCCAGGCCCCTCTGTGCGTGGGATTCTCAGGCAAGAACACTGGAGTGGGTGGCCATGCCCTCCTCCAGGGGATCTCCCCCACCCAGGGATCAAACCCAGGTCTCCCACATGGCAGGTGGATTCTTTACCATCTGAGCCACATTATCCAGCTCAAATCCTTCAGTGATCATTCAGGTTGGGACTGAGAAAAGAGAAGAGCATTCAAGAGAAAAGAAGGAACAGAAGGAAGAGAAAACTTCTTACAACCCGAAGACTCTATTCCCATCTTTTTCTGGGGCTAGAGGGAAAAGGGGTCAAGGGTGGTAGACCCAGTTCTGAGGCTGCTGGGAGAGGGAACAGGGAGAGTTCAGTAGGTACTGATGACTCTGTGGATCCAGTCTGTATAGCGAGAAACCTTGGTGTAGTAGCCAACGTCACCTCTCAGAACACACCCCTGTGACCAGGATAAGATCCCCTGGAGCTGATTTCGGCACAGGATTGGGACAGCAAGTACTTCCTGTTAGAAAGAGAAGAGATGGGTCAGGCACAGTAGCCAGAACAAAGATCAGCTAGTACCCAGTGCCCATCTGAGGAGCCCAGACAGAAAGATTCAGGTGATGAGGGCTGGGAGAGATGTCTGGTGGCCATCTGGGACCCAACCCGTCACTCACCCTAGGCTATGTCAGAGGACACCATTTAGAAAGGGAACACTGAGGTGTCTCCACACTCACATTCATGTTCACTCAGGATTGGCCCTTCCTGGACCACATTTACCTTGATCTCTTCTTGGATGTAAATAGGAAACTGGATTGTGTTGAAGGAGATATGTGGACCCCCGAACAGTGTCCCAGAACAAACTTGGAAGGGCCCAAGGGGGAAAGAATTACCTTACACGTGTGTTTGCTCTCCAGAGACAATCCTGCACAGAACATGTTCTCTGTGATTTTAACAGGCATTTTTCCTATAGGAGAATCTTTACAGTATTCGTTAGGGAAGCAAGAGACAGTCTGGTTTATCTTGACATCAGGTTTTTCCTCTGAGCACGCGCACACACAGGGCAAGGGCGGGGTGGAGAGAGAGAGAGGGTTTATTTTTCTTTGATCCTTCACACATTCATCTCCCTCTCTTCTCTCCTTCCCTCCCTCTTACCTGTAATTAACCTCTCTGTCATTCAATGAAAGAAAAAATAAATTGAAAGGGAACCAGAGAAGAAAACAGATGAAATGAGAAAGCCAGTATCTGGTTCCAGTACTATGCAACTGTGTGCCTTGGACTCGGGCGTGCGTGGCTTTACTTGTGAATGCTGTCAGCTTCTAAAGAATGAGCCACACTCAGCATCCCCAGCAGGATGACCCTCCAACCCCTTCCTCGCCCATACACCACCCCCCTTCACCTGCATCTGAATGATAAGTGAGTCAAGAGTACAGGATTCCAGAGACCTCCAGCCATCCATAACCATGTTACCCCTTATAAGATAAGGTCTATCCCATGACCAATGTGGCCTCAATTTCCCCATTCATAAAATTAGAAGTTAAGAAGTATAAGTTCTCAGGACCCTAACAGCTCTCTTCTTCTCTAATAATTCAGTGATATGACAACCCTTGCAGAGTGGGCAAAGAGCCCCAAGAGTCCGTCCTGAGGGTCACTCACCAGAATTCTGCCATGACCAGCCCCAGCCAAAAACAGTGCAGTTGTCCATCCTGTCGGTCGTGGGACTGGGAAGAGCTGCCAGTTTTACCTGGTCGTTGAGTTTTAGGGGGTGTGTCAGCTTGATGAGCACTATGTCATGCTCAGCAGAATCCTGTTTGAAACTTGGATGTGGAATAATAAGCATGGGTCTTAAGCTCTCCATCCTTTTTTGGAACTGCTCATCGAAAATAGCAATCTTCATCTCAAGAAATCTGGAACAGGCCATGAAGGATGAGCAGAGGAAACAGATATTATTCTATTGTTCATCTTGCATCATCCTACTGGGGAATCTAACACATAACCACCAGGATCTATGTCCTGCCTCCTTCCAACCACTTCTTAGGTTCCCCCATGCAAGTCTCTTCAGGGTTGAGCTACCCCAGTGACCAAGAGGGGGCCATGCCTCTCACTCCAGGACCCCATCACTTACGGTAAGAAGCAGTGTGCTGCGGTGAGAACCCACTGTTTGTGGATCAGGGTCCCCAGACAAGTGTCCTTTTCTGAGTTCAGGAAAACCAAACAGGTGGATTCATTCTGGACATTCTCCTGATGGAACTGCCCAACTGAGTCTGCCTGTTTTGCTGTTGGTGTTCCGGTCGTTGTTACTGCTATCAGATGGGGAGAGGAAGGCAGAGTCTTAGAGGCAGAGGCAGACTTTCCAGAGGATGGAAGTCTGGAATGTTTTGTGTGGAAGTGCTTTGAAATGGTTGGAGAAGGCAATGGCACCCCACTCCAGTACTCTTGCCTGGAAAATCCCATGGATGGAGGAGCCTTGTAGGCTGCAGTCCATGGGGTCGCTAAGAGTTGGACACAACTGAGCGACTTCACTTTCAGTTTTCCCTTTCATACTTTGGAGAAGGAAATGGCAACCCACTCCAGTGTTCTTGCCTGGAGAATCCCAGGGATGGTGGAGCCTGATGGGCTGCCATCTATAGGGTCGTACAGAGTCGGACACGGCTGAAGCAACTTAGCAGCTTAGTGGTAGCAGTCTGATTTTGGTGTTTCAGGGACTCTTAAACTTTCAGAACCCTTCTGTTAATTTCCCCCTGGACCCTCCTCTCTGTTTATGTCCTCCCTCTCACTCACACTTCCTCTCCCTTCCTTTCTTCCTTCTTCTCCTCAAACATCCTTCTTAGCTATATAGCAAAATCACATTTTTGTTTGGTGCCAATATCCACCCTCTATTGCGGGAAGTCTCATCTCAATCTGAATCATCTCTTGTGCTCATGGAGCCAGGAGGAAAATCAGTGGACTCTAGTTACCTCTGAGAGTTCTAGGAAACTACCAATCCCTGAGGTCCTGAGCTCTTAACCTTCTGATGATCACTTGTGAAAGTCGCTCAGTCGTGTCCACCTCTGTGCAACCCCATGGACTATACAGTCTATGGAATTCTCCAGGCCAGAATACTGGAGTGGATAGCCTTTCCCTTCTCCAGGGGATCTTCCCAACCCAGGGATTGAACTCAGGTCTCCTGCGTTGCAGGTGGATTCTTTCCCAGCTGAGTTACCCCTGTTATCTATACCCATTTCCTACTCTTTCTTCCAATATGACCTTTTCAAAATTTTAAGCCAAAATAGGAATCTGCACTCACCAGCCACGGTCAGAATAGTGAAGACTAGAAGGAAGCCGTTCATGCTGCTGTCTCCACGCCCTCTTCCAGCAAGAAGACCTGGGAAGGGAGTGAATTACCAACCAGCCTGAGGCTCAGGAAGCTTTGCAAGGGGAGAAATTACACAGAGGGGTGGGGAGGTTCAAGGGAGCAAGTGAGTCTGAACTAAGAGAGGATGGCATCAGAGGAAGACAGACAGTCCTTGTCTCTCTAGAGGGCCTGCCCTCCCCCTGAAGCATGGGCAATTTATCCAAGGTGAGATGCCTGACCCCCAGGGGGAGGTCCTGGAAGCCAAGAACTGTGCTCTCCTTTATTGGAAAAGAGAACGCTCAGCTGGCCAGTCCTGTCTGCCCTAATCTACTAGTGATACTTCAGCCCCTATTGCCCTTAGGGTTACTCACCTGTCCTCACTCAGCGTGGCTGATCGCTTCCTCTCTGTGTGACATTTACCAGCACTTAACTTAAAAGTAACCTCCCTCCTCTATGAGGTACAGGCCCCTTCACCTGGCCCGCTGAGGCCCCTCCCGTGTCACACTGATCCTTGTCACGTGAGGACCTTTGCCCTCGTGTCACACTGGCCCTGCCCCCCTGACACCCTCTCCTCATGTCACACTGTCCTCATCTCCTGAAATCACGGGCTTTTAGGTCTCTTGGTTTGGCTCCCGCACACACCTGAGCATCTCCCATCAGTAACCCACAGGCACCTCCTTCTGCCCTGATCGGAATACCGTCTTCTCCTGTCAAATGTCCCTTGACTTCCTTCCTCAAAGGTCATCTATGCATGCCCTGGCTGGCAGCAAGGACCGGCTCCTCCCCTAACATTTGGTCGAATGGTGGTCCTGACTCCTGAATGTATTCCTCTGACGGCTGTGAATGTTTAGCTGTACTTTCTGAGTTCATAGCCATAAATGAGGTTTCCCACTCACTGTCTGATCTGGCCACACTACTAACTACACTGAGGAACACCTCGCCTCTGCTCTCCATCTGCGCTAATTCTTCTCTGATACTCACTGAGCTCCACTTGTCCAGACTGGATTTTAAGAGCCCTCAGATTCCAATCTGAGTCCACTCCTTCAATCCCTTTAACCCTCAACACAGAATATTAGTTGGAAGGACTGATGCTGAAGATGAAGCGCCAATACTCTGGCCACCTGATGTGTGGCCAGAGTATTGGAGAAGAGCCAACTCATTGGAAAAGGCCCTGATACTGGGAAAGATTGAAGGCAGAAGAGAAAGGGGATGATGAGATGGTTGTATGGCATCATGGAATCAATGAACATGAACTTCAGAAAGCTCCAGGAGTTAGTGAAGGACAGGGAAGTCTGGTGTGCTGCAGTTCATGGGGTCACAAAGAGTCGAACATGACTGAGGGGATGAACAGCAATAACCTCCAATCCCCAGATGGTTTCCTGCAGCATTCTTTTTCTTTTTCCTCTATTGTGGACTTTCTACTATAGCCCAGCCAGTTTTCTCAGTGCTCTTTCCTTTGGCCATTATTGAACATGCCTCCTTTCATTCTTTGGCTCATTGTACAGACATATTTGGGAGCAGTTACTTTACCTACTCTTTGTCAGGGGATCTGCCCCTGCCCAAAACCCTTGCTGCATGGCTCAAGATTGGATGCCAGAAGGCCAGAAACCAAATCCTTAGAGATCCTCCTGGGTGAAAGTAGCTCTACTCTGGTGCCCAATCCTGGTCCTTCCTTACCTGGGTCTGACACTTCCGCACTCATAGCTCATCCTATCAGACCCTCACATACTTCTGGAAGGTCTCAGACTCAAGCAGCTCTACTTACCTGGTTCATAACAGCTTGACAGCCTTAAGGACAGGATTTATATCTGATTTAACAGTGTGCCTCCAAACCCTAGCACAATACCTGGCACCATACAGATTTTACACACACACACACACACACACTTTTTTAGATGAATGAGTGAATACCACTTTTTGTTTATCGTTTGACTTAAAACCCTCAGCAACCTGCAACACTGGCCTGATTCCAGGGAATCTACACTCCCTGACTTGATTTAGGCCATTTCCCTGTGAGATGTAGTGGGAATAGTATTCCCAGATCACGGTCTTTGATTAAGCCAAGGATGAGGTACTGGATAGACGTCATTGACCTGAGATTTAACCTTTTCCTCTTTTAAAAGTTTAATTGAAGTATAATGACATACAATAACTACACATGTTTCAAGTGTAAAATTTGGTAAATTAATGAGCATATTCCCAAAAGATTCCTTCTGTCCCTTAGTAATGCCTTCTTTTGTCCCTCTCAACAACCACATTTTCACCAGGCAACTGCTAATCTGGTTTCTGTCACTATAGGTTCAGTTACACTTTCTAGAATTTTAGATAAATAGAATCACACAGTATGTTTTCTTTTTTTAAAATCTGGCTACTTTCACTCAGCATAATTAATTTGAGATTCACAGATGCTATTGTGTAACCATAGAATTCATTTATTTTCACTGCTAAGTGATATTCCATTGTATTGGTAAACCAAATTTGGTAACTTATTTACCCATTGATTAACATTTGGGTTGTTTCCAGTTTGGGGCTGCTACAAATAAAACTTGTATGAAATCACTGTATATGTATGTCTTTATTTAGACATATGCTTCCTTTTTTCTTGGGTAAATAATGAGAAGTTAAAAGGGCTGGATTATGTATAGTAGGTGATGGAATGGCCAAATTATTTATTTAAAGGAATGGCCAAATTTTTTTTCAAAGTATTTTACATTCTCACCTGGGTGGCTCCTCCCAGCTGCCGCCCCTGGCCTGGGGGATCCGGGTTGCTCCTCAGGGTCTCCGCCCCTGGCCTCGAGTGTGAGGTGGCTTCTTCCAGCCGTCCCTGACCTCGGACGCTGGGAGGAGCCACCCACGCCCGAGGCCAGGGCCGGCGGCCGGGAGGAGCAACCCGAGGAGCAACCCGA
>SJYV01017806.1:5778-29348 GCA_006410875.1 Neotragus pygmaeus
CCCTGGGATTTCTTTGGAAGGAATGATGCTGAAGCTGAAACTCCAGTACTTTGGCCACCTCATGCGAAGAGTTGACTCATTGGAAAAGACTCTGATGCTGGAAGGGATTTGGGGCAGGAGGAGAAGGGGACGACCGAGGATGAGATGGCTGGATGGCATCACTGACTCGATGGACGCGAGTCTGAGTGAACTCCGAGATATGGTGATGAGCAGGGAAGCCTGGCATGCTGTGCGCAGAGTCGGACACGACTGAGCGACTGAACTGTACTGAATGTTTTCCAATCTTCAGGAGAGAGCAAAATTTCTGAGTTAGAAAAGAAGATAGTAGCAAAATTCTTCACTCTAATGTGATTTCAAGGCTACAAGACAACACTTGTAGTTGTTATCACATGTGTATAATCTTTTTTTTTAATCAGAAGACAAGACCTTTCCTTTTCCAAGAAAGAAAAATTACTTTCTAAGTCTTCCTGGGGAGGGTAACACTGGCCAACTGCAGGGATACAATAATAAAGCTAAGGTATTTATTATAACTCTTACTCTTCTCAACAACTTTCTGCTTTAGATATTATTATCCCCATCTGACAGATGAGGACACAAGGAGAGAAAAGCTAAATGACTTGCCAAACATAATGCAGTTAAGGAGTGCTCAAGCTGGCGTTCAAATCTGTGTAATTTGGTCCCCAAGTTCTTTTGTTTAAGCACTATACTATATTTTAGTGTGAAAATGTTAGTCACTCAAATAGTCGAACAACCATGGGGTTCGACTATTTGTGACCCCGTGGACTGTAGCTTGCTAGGCTCTTCTGTCCATGGAATTCTCCAGGCAAGAATACTAGAGTGGGTAGCCATTCCCATCCCCAGGGGATCTTCTCTACCCAGGGATCAAGCCTGGGTCTCCTGCATTGTAGGCAGATTCTTTACCATCTGAGCCATCAGGGACTACCTCTTTACAATAAGATGAAAGAAAGAGAAGCATGTTTCTTGTTCTCAGGAAAAATAGGACAGCAAAAAATGAGAGTTCCTGTTGCTCCACATCTTTGCCAGTTTGCTGTTGTCAGTATTCTAGAGTTTGACTTTCTAATAGCTGTGGAGTGGTATATCATTATGAATATTTACACATTTCTGATGATACATAACTTTGAGTTTCCTTTCCTATGCATCTTTTTCATCTGTGTGTAGCCTTTGGTGAGATGTTTGTTCAGATTTTTTGTCCATTCTAAAAACTAAGAACTCTTAGATCCCCAAAATAATGTTTTCGATGTATAGGTCTTTAGTTTCTTTAGGTAGGTATATTCCTAAGTATTTTATTCTTTTTGTTGCGATGGTGAATGGAATTGTTTCCNTTTTTTTTTTTTTTTTTTTACAAAATGTATTCATCTTCCTTGGAACTGAAAAATAAATCTATGTACAAAACAGGAAGAGATCAGGCTCCCCTCACCCACTCGCAAACAAACCCCTGTAGATTTCCTCTCGGGGCCCCCGAGACAGGCTGGACCTCGGGGAGGTTCCCAGAGGGTCGGGAGAAAGGTCTGCTCTGATCTAGGGCCAGTTTGGGCAGGGAGGGGCAGGGCTCAGGATTCACACAGGGCGGGGGCAGAGTTTCACGTCCCAACCCATGCGACAAGGAAGCTAGCATTTCCAAATTCTGGAAGCGTTTCTTAGGTTCTTTGTGGAAGGGGGCTTGCAAGGAATGGAATTCTGAAGTGTGGAAATGTTCTCCTAGGAGCTGGCGCGGTCCTTGGTTCCCGGGCTGTAGGTGGGACTGTGCTTCTAGGGTTTAGAGGGAAAGAGCCCCGCGGGCTGGAAGCCACCCTGAGCCAACGCCATCACGACGAAGGACAGAGCCTGGGTTCTGAAGTGAAGGCTGTTTCCCATTGTTGGACCTTTAAAGGCTGGTGATGGGCTCAGAGGGAAGGTTTCAGATGGCCGGCTGGGACCCTTGGGGATGGGCTCTATATTCCAATGACTGGGCTGAGCCCGCGATTCGGGGCGCTAGGCAGAGTTTGTACTCTGGGAACCAGCAGCCTGGGGTTCTGGGTAGGGATGGGGCCTGCGGGTAGGAACCTGGGCTCAAGAGGCTGGGGTGGAGCCTCGTCAGGTTGAGGGCGGCTCTCGGTAGGCGGATATGGAGTCCGGGTATTTCAGAGACCCTTGCGCTGCCGCTTGAGGAAGGAAAGCGTGTAGTCACTCGGTGTAGACACCTTCTGCTTCTTCATCTGCACTTGTGACTGCGCCGTGAGCTGCAGCTTGATGGCGCTCGAATTGATCTTGGTGGCCACAAGCAGCTCCTTCATGCCTTTCATCTTCTCGCTCTGGAACGTCAGCACCGGACCCTCGGGTGGCGGTGATGCAGCGGGGGCCGGCACTGGAGCGCTGCCGCCTTCAGCGCTGCGGGCAGTCCCGGGGACTGTGCCTGAGGGCTTCCGAAGGGGTCCTGGCGCCGCACCCTGGCCCGTGCCTGGGCCCTTGTCCAGCGCCGGCTTTTTAGGCGGCGGCGGCTCCTCGGGCTTGGATTCACGCCGTGGGCCCCGCCGCCGGCCTTCTCGGGCTTCCTCGCCCCACGGCTCTTCAGCCTCAGCCGCCTCTGCCTCTCGGCTCACTATGCGTACCTTCTGCCGCACCTGGGCCGGATAGGGAGGACACGTGAAGGCCAAGGTTGCAGGCCAGTGACTGGCACCCCGCGCCCCGGCCATCTTAGGGCCTTGGTCTCACTCGCACCCAAAGGGGATAGGCAGATCCCCTGCAGGGCTACAAAGGTCTGACCCCTCCTGACTGCTGTCACCACCTGCCCTCCCAGCCACCCTGCACAGCTGCCTCTCACCTGTCCCTCAAAACGGCCTAGAGACTGCACAAGGAAGGTGGCCCAGCCCACGTGCAGCACAGGGGTGGGGCTGCCCTCTTCCCACTTGCAGATGCCATCATAGAATCGCAGCAGATGGGCGAAGCATTCTGGGTCCTGGAGGGCAGAACCCTGGCTCTGCGTGCCCTGAGAAAGGGGGAAAAGGGGGCACAGTAAGTTCAGACCCCATAACTCACCCCTCACCAGGTGGCACAGGCCAGACCTCTCGTCTGGACAGAGAGCCCTGGCCCTGGCGGAGGTGAGTAGCAGTGGAGAGAATTCTTAGAAACTCCTTCCTTTTATAAATCTAGTCCTTAGCCTGGACTTTGGGGGAGTGGAGAACCACCCTTTATCTCCATTTCACCCCCTCAACTGAATGAGTGACCCTGACAAAACCCAGACCCAGGCCCTCGGCTACTGTGTAAGAGAACACAGCTGTCTGCCTGTCCTGCACCAAACTTTCCTATGCCACCCCTAGTCCCATGAAGCAGCTCCACGTCCTGGGACTGGGAGCCCTGCTCAGGTGGAAAGGTGTGCACAGGCTGGAGCCCAGCCTTTCACCTGGGTCTGCTCCCCGGGTCGCTCCTCGCCAGCCTCCAGCAGGCTGGTGGCCTCCTTCAGCAGGTTGGGGATGACATCATTGGCTACTTCAAAGAACTCCTTGTAGATCTCCTCGTCTTCACGGCAGTAGTTGTAGCTGTGAGGGCAGCAGGGCACTGTGGGGTCTCAGCCATGGCGGGTACCCCCAGGGACCTGGCAGGGGAGGGAGCCCTGGTTTCTTTTCCGGGATCATCCAGGGACCGAGCGAATGGTTGGGGTCCTCACTCCGAGATGATGGTGCTGTGTCAGCCCAGAGCACGAGTGAGGACGGGGGGCTGGGGATACAGAGCTGGATGGCAGTGGTCAGAAATCAGGAGAGGGGAGGGAAGGAAAGGCCTGAGGCCCTCATGAGGGGTCCCTACCTCTCAGGCGATGATGGTCTTGGGTGCCTAGTGACTGAAAGGAGAGGGGATAGAACTTGGGACCCAGGCCTCCCTCCTGGATGAGAGGGGTTGTAAATTGGGTGAAAGGGGAAGAAAAGTCGGGCTGGGGTCACGCAGGGGGATCCTCACTCCTGGATGACAGTGGCTGTGTCGGCCCAGGCCTGCAGAGCTTCGCGCACGTTGCGGTTCCGACAGTGGTAGCCAGCCAGGTACATGTAGGGGTAGATGTGCTCATCCCGGTAGTAGGTCTTAGCTGAGGCAATGCCCTGAGAATGGAGCAGAGGAGTCTCAAGGAGGCAGCCCCAGATGGCACAAATGTTCCACTGGATCACAACTGGAAGGGGCATCAGGAAGATTCGAGTCTCCTCCCATGAGACCTTACTACCCTGGTCATCGTCCTCTCTACCAGCTGCCCCTCCCCTGGTCTGCGGGTCTGCTCGCTCAGGCCTGGGCCAGACTGCTGCAGGCACCCTGCAGACCAAGGCCTAGGAAGGGGAGGGGCTTTTCCTCCAAGCTCAGGGTCTGTCCCTTTCCTGAACTTTCCCTCACAAACACCAAGGCCTTCCAAATCCAGTCTAATGTCCCTCCCAGCCCAGGAGCCCCCAGCCCCACCAAGTTAATACTCCCACCTCAGTGCTCTCACCACATTTGACTTCTGTTATACTCCCAGAAGGACAATGACAGGTAGTAGGAAAAGTAGGGATGAGGGGACAACTCTAGGACCTACCACTCCCAGGCAGAGAACCCAGAACATCTCTCAGACATCCCTGACTGCACTAAATATGCACGCGATAAATACAAAAAGGGACTGGATGGGTGATACCCCACAATACACACAAAGTTCTCTCCTCACCTGACCCTCCAGCTCCCAAGCAGAAGGGGACCCCAGCCACCGCTGGGCCGCCCTTCCCTACCCTTCTATACCTAAGATGGCCCCACCTTGTGGTAGAGGGTGAGTGGGTCCGGCCGGCCCGGAGTGGGCTCCAGCTCCTCCAGATCCGCCAGGTTCCCCAGTGCCATCGGGTACCTGGGAAAGGCTCGTAAGTCCAGGCTGCCCCTAGCCCGCCCTGGAGCCCAGCCTGGCCACGGCCCCTACTGACCTTTCCAGATGTCCCAGGTCATAGAGCAACCACAGCAGCTTCTAGGGGCCAAAGGAGAAAAGTGCGAGCTGGTGAGAGGGAGGCGCGTCCTCAGTCTACCAGGCAGAGGGAGCAGTTCAGCACCAGTAGGGGACTCCCCCCGAGGTGGGAAAAGCCAGAATTTAGGAACTAGCCCCTGACTGGAGTAAAAGCACTTTCATGTCTCAATTTCCCCCTTCCCAAGAGCCCCAGTAAAGTCCAGGCCAGGAATGATTCACCCATGTTACAGAAGGGGGAAGCTGAAGCTCAGCAAGGGGAAGCACCCTGGCCCAGGGTCCCACAGGCACCCTCACCTGCTGCAGCTGCAGCAGCTCCAGGGAGTCAGTGTGCAGGTCAATGGAAGGGTTGATGGCGCATACCATAAATGCCACCTCCATCTTGCGGTCACAGCGCATGTATGATCCTTTCAAGTACAGCCAGCTCTTGGGAGAGGACAAGACCAGATGTCTTATGATGGCCCATCAGTGCCTGCTGTAGGGACTGACATCAGGAACAGGGCCCTCCCCTTCCGGACATATGGAGGTGGTGACAGGAAGAGGGGAGCATGACCCAAGAAAGCAGAGCTCCTTGGGTGGCCTGGGCTAGGAGAATATTGGAGGGGTGGGTTGGGGAGTGCAGTACCCGCTCAGCCACACCCGCGTTGACTGTCTGGCCTCTGCGATCCTCGTTGCCCTTGCCATGCCAAGTGACTTCAGCTGTTTGTTCTCCATTGGGCCCAAACACTACCCAGGCGTGGTCCTCGGACAAGGCCAGGTGGACATCCCGGAGACCCAGAGCCTGGCAGGCCCCCACCACGGCAAAGGCCACACCAGAGCTGTCCAGTTTGGTGCCTGTGGAAGGGAAAGTAATGAAAGAGGGTCCTCTGAGCTCTGGCCTGGGGGAAGGGACCCGACAGCGACAGGCCATGCTCCCTCCCACCCTCACCTCATACCTTTACCCTCTGACACTCCTGCCCCGCTTCCCTCTATCCCTTGCCTCCTAACTGTTCAGGGCCTCTCCCTCCCCCCTTACATTCCCCATCCTCAACAGGAGACCCTGAATCTTTCATAGTTCCCCAGCTTTTGACCCTGCCTTTTCTATTTCTCTGCAACTGTATTATATATTTCTGCTAATTTAAGCATTTCCTCATTTTACCGTACTAGGTTATAACCAGGACACTGGCCAACACTTTTTTTACACACCACTGGTGGACACTCCTAATTTATCTCTGTCCTCTTTTCTTGATAAGCTCAGAAGCAGCCTCAGATTCCTTCTCAATATGGCACTCCAGAACCTGAATACCAGTTAACTGGCCTTAGAACAAAGAGGAAAGTTCTTTGCAAGTCTTTAGCCTTCAGCATCTTAAGGTGAAGCCCTAGTCTGTTCACCTTCAAATTATGTTCATAGATACTCCATGGATTGTCCCAATTCCATGAAACATAGATTTTGGCTCCTCACCCCCTAAATCTTCTGCTGCCCTCTGTGCCCCAGGCTGGGCTGCAGTAGCTGAGGGGCTGAGGGGGCAGAGGGTGGGCTAATGGATCTGGAGTCAAGTGACTGAGGTCCAGTCCCAGCCCTGTCACTCTGTGTCTCTTTGGTAGATCGCTTTCTCTCCTGGGGCTTCAGTTTCTATAGCTGCAATGGGGGACATAACACTTGGCCCACCTTACAAGGCTTACAGGTCTCAAACAGGCTCTGTAAACCACAGTGTTGGGAAGAGGTGGGCCAATATTCTCACGTGAGACAGCCACCTGTCTCTTGCCACCTGTCGGGCTCCAACCTGTGATGAAGCTGAAGAGGGACTGGATGTGGGCCCGATCCTTGAAGTAGGAGCGGCTGAGGCTATTCCAGATGACATCGGAGACCTTCTTGACCAGCTCACGGCTAGAGACGCCCCCCTCTCGCGGGTAGAGAGACAGGTCAACGGCGCCACGGATCTGGGCAGTGAAGCGGGCATAGAGGGCAGCGATGATGGACAGGTCGGCCACCGGGAAGTAGGTGAGGCCGCCAGGAGGGTCGGGCGCAGGACTGGGCTGAAAAGTGAGCTCAGGCACGTTGGTGGGGATGACGCGGTTGACAGCTAGGAAATGCTCCACGAAGCCCAATACCAAGGATAGGAGCACCAGGTCCGGCTCCTCTCGGCCCAGCTCGGCAGCAAACAGGCGCACCACATCGTCGATGGAACGCAGCGGGAACAGCGTTTTCTGGGCAGCCTTCAGCCCCATGGCGGCGGCCCTCGGCCTGCGGGCGACCGGAGGGGAGCGATGGTCGTGTGGGCACGGCCCACGAGTCCCCTCCCAGGCTCGGCTAGCGTTCCACACCCCCCTACACACTCACAGACACCAACCCTTGCTTCCCCGCCCCTTCGCGCTCCGTTCATCTGTTCCCCCTCTTTCGTTGAAGAGACCCCTCAGCCGAGGCTGTAGGGCCTTCTTGTCCCCCACAAGACCAGGAGCCCCGGCCCCAATGGAGGTGAGCCCCTAGGACCCCGCTGAGCACTCCCAATGGCCGCCCCGCCCCCTCTCTGCGCTCATACCCCCGGGGCCCTACAGTCCGCCGGAAGGTGCCCCTAGGCCAGTCCCCCCAAATCCCAAGGAGAGTCCTGGCCTAGGTCCCCCGCGCCCACCTCCGCGCTTACATCCCACACAAGGCACCGCGGCGCCCGCCGCCTGAAGCCTGCTGGGAAATGGAGTTCCGCCCCCCTCGGGCCGCACTGCCTGCCGGGAAGAGGAGTCCGAGGCCACCTGTTGTCCCCTGCCAAGTCTTGAAATGGTGGCCGGGCGGGCCAGTCCGCGATGGCTTATGGGAGTGGTAGTCCCGCTGTTCTGGGCATCCCAGAGGGCGGAGAAGAGCGGAGGCAGCCCCGCCTTTCTGAGGTCCTCAGGGATTGGTCATTCTATTTCACGCCGACCCAGGTAGCCGAGGAACCGCAGTGCCTTCTGGGAGATGTAGTCCAGGTAGTGAGCCGGCAGAGTCTGCGCTTCTGTAGGTTGTTGCTTATTAGCAAGATGTCATGACAACGGGTACTTTTTAACACTGCTGGAGTACTGTAAACGTGTTGGCCATTTTAGTTGGTTATTTATCAGTATCGATTGACGCATAAAAGTGCCTACTATAAGTCTAGCTTTCGGTTTACAGGGAAAATCTGACACGTGTGCAAAGAAGACCACCTAAAGAACCATTGTAGTTATTTGTAATACAGCAAAAGAAGAGTAAAGTAACTCTCTGCATCCTAAAATGGATCTTCAGGGCACATTGTTCAGGGGGAGAGGCTGCAGAACAATATGTATGATGGGGTAGTATTTATATTACCATTTTAAAACTTCAAAATGATACTAAATAATTTCTACTGAATCAGTCACTCTCTTATTCATTTAGGAAACAGATTTTTGCTGCCTATAATGGGCCAAGCTGTCAGGCACTGGCTATGTAGCAGTGAGTAAAACAGATCAAATTCCTACCCTACTTCACTTCTGTACGTTATCCCCCACAAAACTGTAAATCTAGCCTAATCATGACAGAAGTTTGGCTAAACACAAACTGAGGGACTTTCAGGCTGGCCATACCTGACAGCTCTCCTCAAAAGTGTTCAGGTCATGAAAGACAAGGAAAGAGTGAGAAACTGTTGCACATTAGAAGATACTAAGGAGACAGGGCCAGACTTTATTTTGGGGGGCTCCAAAATCACTGCAAGTGGTGATTGCAGCCATGAAATTAAAAGACGCTTACTCCTTGGAAGGAAAGTTATGACCAACCTAGATAGCATATTCAAAAGCAGAGACATTACTTTGCNCTCCACAGAGAGGGTGTGGGAGAAGGCAGGACTGATGACCTTGAACAAGTAGAGAAGATGGGCGATCCCAATTTGCAGGCCTATAGAAAAAAAAAATTTTTAACTAAAACCCCCCCACAATTTGCAGGCTTGTCCTTTGCTAGTAGCATGAACAGTTCCAGTCACAGTAATTGGAGATACGGTAGAGTAATGGGTACTTTCATTTTCTCAATGAAATAGGAAGCCCAGCTAGTCTTCCTCCCAAACGCCACCTTCTCAATGAGGCTGACCCAGACCTAACCAGCCTACTTAAAATCATACTCTCCAACCGAAATGCTTCTTCTAACCCCTCCCCTCCACTCTGCTTTCTAAAATGTTTTCTTCTAAAGCACTAACAGCTTCAAGAACAGGGTTTCTCAGCCGGGGCACTACTGACATTTGTATCGTATACGTGCTCACTCAGTTGTGTCTGACTCTTTTGAGATCCCATGGACAGAGAAGCCTGGTGGGCTTCAGTCCATGGGATTTTTCAGGCAAGAATATTGGAGCAGGTTGTCATTTCCTACTCCAGGGGAGCTTCCCAACACAGGGATCGAACCCATGTCTCCTTCGTCTCCTTAACTGACAGGCAGGTTCTTTACCACTAGCGTCACTGTAATTGGGACCGATTTGTGCCCTGTAGGATGCTTAGCAGCCTCCCTGGATTCTCCCCCTTTCAGATGTCCCTCCCCCTGTTGTGACAGTAGAAATGTCTCCAAACATTGCCAAATGTCTCTGGGGGGCAAACTGCTCCCTGCTGAGAACCACTTCTCCAGCATCTCATAAGTGCTGAGTCGCTTCAGTCACGTCTGACTCTTTGCAGCCCCATGGACTGTAGCCCACCAGGGACCTCCGTAACTGTTGTTGTTGCTCAGTCACTCAGTCATGTTGACTCTTTGCAACCCGTGGACTGCGGCACACCTGGCTTCCCTGTCCTTCACAATCTCCTGGAGTTTGTGCAAACTCATGTCCATTGGCTCAGTGATGCCATCCAAGCATCTCATCCTGTGTTGCCCGCTTCTCCTCCTGTCCTCAGTCTTTCCCAGCATCAGGGTCTTTTTAGTGAGTCAGCTCTTCTCATCAGGTGGCCGAAGTATTGGAGCTTCAACTTTTCAGCATCAGTCTTTCCAATGAATTGATTTAGGAAATTGATTTCCTTTAGGTTTGACTGGTTTGATCTCCTTGCAGTCCAAGGGACTCTCAAGAGTCTTCTCCAGCACCACAGTTTGAAGGCATCAATTCTTTGGCACTCAGCCTTCTTTATGGTCCACTCTCACATCTGTACATGACTACTGGAAAAACCACAGCTTGACTTATTTATTATTTGTCTCAAACCACCAAAAGGTAAGCTCCACAATGACAGGTAACATGTCTGTTTTATTCATGGTTGTGTTCCATGTTCCTAGAATAGTGTCCTGTACATAACTGAAGTTCAACAATTATTTGCTGAATAAATGAACAAATAACATTCATTCATAAGAGTAATTATAAACATTGGCCCAGAGTTTAAGCTGTTTGAGGCGGGGGACAGAAGTACAGAGGACACACGAGGAATGAGGGGCAGCAAAAGTGTAGCAAAATCAATGGATTATTGAGTCTCCCTGGTGATCCAGTGGTTAAGAATCCACCTGCCAGGGCTTCCCTGGTGGCTCAGTGGTAAAGAATCTGCCTGCCAATGCAGGAGACACAGGTTTGATCCCTGGGTTGGGAAGATGCCCTAGAGGAGGAAATGGCAACCCACTCCAGGATTCTTGCCTGAGAAATTCCATAGACAGAGGAGCCTTGGGCTAGAGTCCATGGGGTCACAGAGTCGGACGTGACTGAGCATACACATGAGCAAGGCAGGAGGATAGGTTTGATCCCTGGTCTGGAAAGATCCCACATGCTCTAGAGCAACTAAACCTATTCACAGCTACTGAGCTGGCGCTCCAGAAGCTGGAACCGTGACTTCAGCACCACAGCTACTGAAACCCATGCTCAATAACAAGAGAAGCCACCGCGATGAGAAGCCTGCTCGCCACAGTCAGAGAGCAGCCCCCACCCGTCCCAACTGGATAAAGTCCATGAGGCCATGAAGACCCAGCACAGACAAAAATAAATAAATAAGTGGATTGTAGGTTCCAGTGGAGTTAAAACTTCATTGCTGTTGGGGTACTAGAGAGAGCTGAAGAGATAAGGGTGTTAGTTACAGAGTGGGATGCTTGGCATTGAAATTATGCGGAGAAGGTTGCTGTCATTATTGGCAGTGAAAATATTCAGGGAAATTCCCTGGTGGTCTAGTGGTTAGGACTCCACCCTCTCACTGCTGAGGACCCAGGTTCAATCCCTGGTTGGAGAACTAAATCCCACAAATCATGCAATGAGGGCAAAAAAAAAAAAAAAATTTAACAGTAGTGCTTCCTGTACAAACCTAACAGGAGATGTATATATAAATTTTAAATTTCTAGTAGCTACATTAAAAAAGTAAATGATACAAGTGAGATTAATTTTAATCACATATAGCAAAATGTATTTCAACTCATAGTCAATATAAAATTATTAAGGACAATTTATGTTTTTCTACAATAAGTCCTGTTCACACACGCAAGACTTAGTTCTGTACACAACAAGGGCCCATATGGTCAGAGCTATGGCTTTTCCAGTACTCATGTATGGATGTGAGAGTTGGACCATAAAGAAGGCTGAGCCCCAAAGAACTGATGCTTTCAAATTGTGCTTGAGAAGACTCTTGGGAGTCCCTTGGACAGCAAGGAGATCAAACCAGTTGATTCTAAAGGAAATCCAACCCTGAATATTCACTGGAAAGACTGATGCTGGAGCTGAAGCTACAATACTTCAGCCACGTGATGCGAAGTGTCAACTCCTTGGAAAAGACCCTGATGCTGGGGACAGATTGAGGGCAGGAGGAGAAGGGGGCAACAGAGGATGAGATGGCTCGATGGCATCACCGACTCAATGGACATGTATTTGAGCAAACTCTGGGAGATAAGTGAAGGACAGGAAAGCCTGGCACACTGGAGTCCTTGGGGTTGCAAAGAGTCAGACATGACTTAGAAACTGCACAACAACAATTGAAGGACAATTGCTTTACAATATTGTATTGGTTTCTGCCGTTCATCAATATGACTTAGCAACTGAACAGCAAAGCCTTTGAAATCTGGTATGCATTTTATACACACAGCTTATCTGACCAGTCACACTTCAAATGTTCAGTGGCTACATGGGACCAGTGGCTCCCATATAAAACAGTGTGGCTCTCCAGTATGGCTGTGAGAGTGAGTGACTGGAAGGTGAGATCATGGGACAAGATGAGCTCAAGGAACACAGAGGCCTGGCAGCTGGATCATCCACGTGTATAACAAAGTCTCTAAGATTTAAAATAGTAGTAAGTGAAGTGAAATCAAAGTGCTCAGTCGTGTCCAACTCTTTGCGACCCCATAGACTATACGGTCCATGGGATTCTCAGCCAAAATACTGGAGTGGGTAGCTGTTCCCTTCTCCACGGGATCTTCCCAACCCAGGGACTGAACCCAGGTCTCCCACATTGCAGGGGGACTCTTTATCAGCTGAGCCACCAGGGAAGTAGGATAGAGGGAATTCCCTGGAGGTCCAGTGGTTAGGACCAGTGCTTTCACTGCCAACGCCTGGGTTTGATCCCTGGTCAGGGAACTGAGGTCCTACAAGCTGCGCAGCATGGCCAGCCAAAATAAATAAATGTAATAAAATAGGAGTTGGATAGAGAGAGGGGAAACAAGCCAGGAGCTAGAATTATTAAGAAATGAGCCATACATGGGTTGGGAGACATTTGAGACAAAGTGAGTGGTAAAAGCTGATAACTTGAGTTCAAACCTAAGTGTTTGAAAGGAAGAGGGAGGAGGATGTCTACCAGTGGCTTCAGGAAGCACACCTATCCCATCTCCAGGCCGCAAGGCAGGAGGGCTGTGGAAAGTCTGTGGGACATGAGGCAGTGAGCATGACCCCAAAGGGCAAAGTTTCCACCAGAGCAGGAGAGCTAAGTACCATTTGCAAAAGGGGGTGAGGGCACAGGGGATTTTGCTGCAGTTGGACCATCCGCTCTAGAGCACATGGTGAACAGCTTTTGGGAGCTGAGGGTGGAGACGAGGTCAGAACAAGGGAAAGCCAGAGCCATGGAGAACCTAGAAGCCTCAGCCCCTGCAGTGGAACCGAGCAACAGGGACAGGAGTAGGCCCAGGCCTGATGGTCTTGAGGCAGGGGTCCGGTGGTGGGCCAGCTGCAAGCACGGAGGTCAGGGCTTCCTGCCGAGGACAGGGAGGGTCCTGAAGATCCAACTTGATTCCTGCTGATGGAGAGAAGGAGGCTAGGGGAGGGTGGTCCCTCTGGATGCCCGCTAATGACATGGTACACACCGACATAAATTAACGTTGTGAGGGGACGGCAGGGAGCCAAATGGGAGTTTAGCCTCTAATTGACCAGAAAAACAAATGTGTATTGTTGTAATCAAAATTAATTTAAAATAGCATCTGCTATGTCTAGACAAAAGTATTAAATCTGAATTTAATGAGGAAACAATCAGACAAATGCAAATTGCAAGTTATTCTACCAAAAAAAACTGGCCTGGACCATTAAAAAGATGTTAACGTCACAAAAAGATGACTTACAAAGGAAGGAGGAGAAAGTTGTCTTAGGTCAAAGGAGACTCAAGAGACACAAGAACTGAATGCAACATATGATCTAGAATTGGATACTCAACTTTTTTTTAAGGCTATAGAGAATATTTTTGACATGATTATACCACAAGCTGGTTGACTTAAACAGAAATGTATCACTTCACAGATGTGGAGGCTAGAAGTCCAAGATAAAAATGACTGCAGGAGACACAGAGAACAGAATTATGGGCACGGGAGTGGGATAGGGGGAAGGAGAGGGTGGGACGGATGGAGAGCTTAGCGTGGAAACACGTACTGGCATATGTAAAATAGAGAGCCAGTGGGAATTTGCTGTATGATTCTGGGAACTCAAACCAGGGCTCTGTGACAACCTAGAAGCGCGGGATGGGGTGGGAGGGGGGAGGTTTAAGAGGGAGGGGACATAAGTATACCTATGGCTGATTCATGCTGATGTATGGCAGAAACCAACATGATATTGTAAAGCAATTATCCTTCAATTAAAAATAAATAAAATTTAAAAAATGTCTGCAGGATTTGTTACTCCTGAAAGCTGTGAGAGAATCTATTCCAGGCCTCTCTCCTAGCTGCTAGTGGTTTATTGGCAAATCTATGGCATTCCTTGGATTATAGAAGCATCACCCTAATCTCTGCCTTCATTTTCACTTGGTGAGCTCCCTGTGTATGCATGCACATTTCCCCCCTTTTTAAAGGACACCAGTCCTATTGGATTAGGGCCCCCCCTCATGACCTCGTTTTAATTACTTACGTCTGCAATGCCTCTAGTTCCGAATAAGGTCACACTCTGAAGTATTTGGGAATAGGACTTCATTTTTAGGGGTCATAATTCAGCCCATAACAGATTAATACAGAGTATCAATATTAAAACTTGTGAGATTGACTTCTGGTGGTTCCTTATTCTTTTTTTTCCCCCCTCTTTTTTGGCCTCACCACGCAGCTTGCAGGATCTTAGTTCCCTGACTAGGGATTGAACCAGGGCCCTCAGCAGTGATAGCATGAAGTCCTAACCACTGGACTGCCAAAGCACGGCCAGAAAAAAAAAAAGATATGCCCTGGGAACTTCCTGGAGGTCTAATGGTTAGGACTCTATGCTTCCGCTGCCAAGGACATGGGTTCAAGACATGGATCGGCAGGGAATTCCCTTGGTGGTGGTTCCTTTTTCTTAACAGATGTCTGCAAAGCATTTAGCGAAGTTCAGGTTGTGTATAACTTACCTTCAGATGGTAGCGAAATACATCATCGGTACATGAGAAATATAAAAGCAGCAAAATGTGAACAATAGTGAATCCAGGAGAAGAGGGTGGGGAGTTTGTAATCTTTCAACCTTTTTTCAAATTTGTCAACATAAAATTTGGGAGAAAAAACATCTTTTTAATGTGAAACTGTGAAAACCTGTTGGCTAAATTATTGAAGGGTGCTAGGGAAATGGCCATTTCTCCAATTTGGTGAGGATGGCTGGAGGCTGTAGCTTGCAAGACGCCTTGGCATCCCTGCTCTAGGCTCTGTCTTCAAGTTTTGGCATCTCCATAGGCAGAGCAAACATTTCCTGAGTGAAGTGAAGGCATTTTATACTGATTATCTCACCAAAGTTCATGACGAGTTTTATGATCCCCACTTACAGAATGAGAAACTGATGCTTAGAGGGGTCAGGTAACTTGCCCATGACTGCAGCTGTTGTGGTTCAGTTGCTCGGTTGCTCTTTGTGACCCCATGGACTGCAGCGTGCCAGGCTTCCCTGTCCTTCACTATCTCCCTGAATTTACTCAAACTCATGTCCATTGAGTCGATGATGCTATTTAACCATCTCATCCTCTGTACTAGACTGGAGTCAAGGCTACACTCCTAACCAGGCCTTGGAATTTCATGGGCCCCCGATCTCTAGCAAGACCTAGGCCCTTTTTTGGTTACTTTTCCTAGCTTTAGGGCCTTCTACAAGCCTTAGGGCACAGACATCAGCTGCAGACCTGCCCTGATCCTGGTGCACAGGCCTTACTCTCCTGCCTCACCCAGTCCCGCCTCCAGGCCAGGGTCCTGCCCAGTCATGGAGACCCCAGCTCAGAACAAGGAGACCCCTCCCAGACACCCGCCCCTCCCCAGCAGCCTCACCTGGGTGGAACAGCAGGCTATGCTCTCCAGATCCACTTCCTACCTTTTGCCCCCCACCTCCCAGTTCTCTACCCTAAAGGCTGCTCTCTAGATCTGCAGAAACTGAGGTCTAGGAGCCTCTGGTTGCTGCTTGGGTTTGGACAAGAGGAAGCAGGACATGGGAGGGAGGGAGGGAGTAGAGTGAGGTATAGGCATTAATTTCCTGGGCTGCCTTCCTGCGTGGCCACAGCCGAGTGCGTCCACTGAGAGCCATAACTCCCGCTGGTAATACCTGCCTTTCCCTGCCCAGCTGACCTGGGGGTGATAACAGCCCCTCACTGCTGCCAGGGCTCAGGGCACCACTGCTCTGTGGCCGGTTCCCCTGATGCTGCCCACACTTTTGTAAACTGCCCCTTCACTTATATTATGACTTAAAAAAAATTATCTATTTGGCTGCCCTGGGTCTTAGTTAAGGGATGCTGGATCTTTAACTACAGCATGTGGGATCTAGTTCCCTGACCAAGGATCGAACCCAGGCCCCCTGCATTGGGAGTTCACAGTCTTAGCCACAAGGCCACCAGGGAAGTCCCTGTCCCTTCACTTTTAAACTCTCATTTCCCCCCTGTGTGAACATCATCTGATTTGTGAAGACACAGAAAGACAACCTGGTCTTTAACTGTCCCTGATCCCCTCCCTCCTCCCTGATCCCTCTGTTTTCTGAACCCCAGGAAGACAGATCCAGGCAGGGAGGCCAGCAGCTTACAAAGCTGTTTTTATTGGTTTCTTACTGCCTCACAGAGCGTCAGGGTTGATCCCTCCCGGGCATATGGCATTTGAGAAGATAAATACTTATTTTGCCCCCTACTCAACCGTAGGGGGAAGTTTAATAAAAATAGTTATATAATAAAATAATAATGACTGTGATCAATAATAAAATGCTCCTATGATCCCCTAATACACAGGTGGTTGAAGTTTTGAGGAAAAGGACCCGTCCCCTTTCTGGGAAGGGCCAGAGTGTGCCTGGAGACCCATAGGGTGCCCACCTCTCACCAAGTAGCCCTTATAAATACCCCCCATCCCATCCCTGGCTGGGAGTTTGCTTCCTCCTGGACGGATTAGATGACTGACGGATGCTAGCTGGCTCTTGGGGCCCCTCCCTCTTCTGGGCCCCACGGCTCCCTGCAGAGAGAAGGGGCCTGGGCCTGTGCTCTCCCAGCTCCCACTCCCTCCAGCCCTCTCCTCTGGCCTCTCTCTTCTCCATTGCTCCTCCTTTATCCTTCTCTCCTTCTTCTCCTCTGGCTGGCTCTCACCTCCTTCTGATCACTATCCTCTCCTCCTGCACTTCCTTTCCCACCCTATGCCTCTCTCACCACCTTCACCGACATCCTCTCTCCTTCTCTACCTCGGCCTCTCAGAGACCGTCTTTCCTATCCTGCCCCTGAGTAGAGACTGGGATATGCCCCTACTTGGCCTTGCTGGGCTTTAGTCCACAGCCAAGACCCCGGCTTGCTCCCAGGCGTCCAGCCTTTCTCTGTCCCACATCCGGACTCTCATAGGCCTCCTGGGGCTTGGCCCTGGAGATGAAAGCTTTGGCACAATCAGCCCTGGATGATGGGGCAGAGGGGCCCCCAGAACAGGAGGGGGCCATCCTATTCCTCGTGGCTAGCACAGGTTGGGGTTGCGAGCAGAGGGAAGGGCACGATGAGGGCTGGGAGTCAGACCCCCACCCCTATCCTGCCTGCAGGGGCCTGGAAACCCAGGCCATGGCTGCCCAGCCAGACCCTCCCTGAGTCCAATTTCCACATGTCCCGGACCGGCCGGAGTTTAGCATTCCTCAAGCTCTTTGCTCCCTCATGTCTCTCTGGGTCCTGGGATTGGGAGTTGGGCCCTGCCAGAGGACATCAACGGGAGCTCTCAGATTCAGGGGCTGGGGGGAGGCTCCGGGGTCGTTCTGAGACCTGGAGGGGGAAAGAAACGGAAGTCAGGGTTGACAGAGGAAGGCAGGACTCCTCTCTCACCAGGTCAGCACCTCTCAGAGGCTTTCTCAGGACCCATCCATTCATTCACTCATTCTACATTCAATCAACAAATAGGCTTTACTCCAGGCAGAAGACAAACTTGACCCTCGCGATCAAGGACCTCAGAGGAAAACTAGAGCACAGCAGGATCGACAAGGACAGGGTGGAGGGAGGAGGGAGAGAGGGAGGAGGGTGCCAGAGGTGGCGCCAGCCCCAGGGAGGCAGGGACCACCTGACTAGGCAGCCAGGTGGTCTTTGGAGAAGGTGATGTCGGTGCAGAGACTTGAGCACGGCCTGGGTCTTAATCAGGTGGAGGACGGGAAAGGGCATTCCAAGAGGAGCAGGGGGATGGCAGGGGCAAGGGCCTGGAGGTGTGTGAGAACATGGCGGGTCCCAGGACTTTGAGTGGCTTGCTGTGGCTGCAGTGGGGGTGGCAGATGGAGACGGAGCTGGAGGGTGAGGGGATGCTTCCCAAATCCTTAGATCTTCCAGGTCCCCAGCCAGAGCGGACTGTTCCCTCCTCTGACCTCCTGCCCACAGGCTGGGCCTGTGCTCAGAATCCCAAGAACTCCCCTTCTGTGGCCCTCTCCCTTTGTGCCAGCCACCGTGCTCAGGTGTCTTCACCTCACACAGGTCTCATAACGATAACCTCATTTTACAGGTGAGACAAACTCAGGGAGGCTGGGCATGTCACCTGGGGCCACACTGCTGAGACACTCAGAGCCAAGACAGTCAGGTCTAGGCTGACCTGCTTCCAGGCAGGTGAGACCCACTAAGGGGTTAGAGAGAGGGAGTCAGCATCTCTTAGCATCCAAGGCAGGTGTAGGCTCAGCTTGTTCTCTGGCCTCAGGTCCCAGCACGAGACAGAAGGGCCTGACTCTGAGCGGGGGGAGGCTCACCTGTATCAGGGAGACGGCAGGGCTCAGAGATCCCTGGGGGCAGGACACAGACTCGCTGGACAGAGATGTCCAAGGCTTCCTCTTCACTGCTCCAGGAGCAAGATGAGCGAGGGGACGAAAATCCAGGGTCAGATTTGAAGCGTCCAAAGGGGGTGGAAACATGGGGGAAGGACGCAGAGGCAGTGGAGGCGGTGAGGCTGTCCTTACTGGGGTCTGCATCTTTAGCGAGGCCGTCACTGCCCATGGAGGCTGGGCGCCGCGAGGCCTCGGAGAAGCTGTGGGGCCGCTGCGGGCCAGAGCTGCGGGCACCTCGTCCCTTCTCTTCCACAGCCTGTTAGGGGACAGCGCGAAGAGCTGGGACCAGGTCACACGAACTGCATGTGGCGTGGACGTGCGTAGGTCTGGGGACCCAGGTCAGGAGAGGCTGGAGATCGGCTCCAGAGGACGCATAACTCACCAGCGGGGGCAGGTCCCTGGCGCCGGATCTCCCGTCTGCAGGGCCCAGGTGCACCAGGTGGTTGAAGTTGGTGGGCATTGAGATGAGCTTGGAGCGCACGAAAGGGTCCTTCAGCATCTCCCTAGGGGGGCAGGGGAAGGGAGGTGGGTGGCAAAAGTAACGCCTCTCCAGGAAGGCGAGGCTTGGGTTCGCCCCGCCCCCAAAGCGGGAGGCCCCGCCCACCCATCGCAAGGCGCACGCGCACCTGCGCTGCTGCTGCAGCTGCTCCTCCGACACGCGGAAGAAGAAGCGGCGCTTGCTCTTGGTGCGGAAGAGCTGGCGCCGGCTGTTGTCCGTGAGGTTGGGGATGTCGAACTCGTCCTTCTCTGCCAGAGAAGCAGAGAACTAGGCGGTGCTCCCAAGGCCCCTTGGCCCCAGTCAGCTGGTGCTCAGGGTCACAACCCCTTCCTCCCACCCCCACACTCCCTCACCTGCCAGCGGGTTCCTGAGGTAGGTCAGCCGGACCTTCTCGGTACCAAAGAGGAACAGGGAGCCCTCTGGGTTCAGGGGTCGCACCTGAGCCAGCAGGCACAGAGGTCACACCATGTTGTCCAGCCGCACCCCAGTCCAGCCCCAGGGGCCTGGGCAGGCCTCACATTTTAAATTTTAATTAATTTATGTCACTGCATTGGATCTTAGTTGCAGCATGTGGGATCTAGTTCCCTGACTAGGGATTGAACCCAGGCCTCTTGCATTGGGAGCGCAGTCTTAGCTACTGGACGATCAGGGAAGTCCCCGCACTCACCTTCTTGAGTGGCACGGTCTGGACCCATTCTGCCCTCCTCACATCAAACACATCGATGGCATTCTCGCTGAACACTGTCAGGTAGGGGGCTGCATAACCTGCATAACCAGGGTGGGACTCTGTGCTGTGCAGCCCCAGGCACGTCAGGCACCTCTCTGGGCTGTATCCTAGGGCACACCCTGTACACTGTCACAGCGCTGTAACTTCCACACCCCACCAAAGGTCCTCCTGGAGACTCTCTGGGTTGCCCCACCCAAGCTCCACAGCAAGTCAGAGATAACGAACAGGGAGCACTCACTCTAAGCCATGTCAGGCCTGCTTGTAACCATGTTGCATATTTTTCCTCCTTTAATTCTCAAACAACTCTAGGCAGGTAATGTCATCGTCCCTAACGAAACCCCAGAGGTAAGTCTCACTTTGTGGTGAGTGAGAGCTGGGAACTGGCCCCGGGCAGTCTGGATCCAACGCCTACACACCGAGTATCTGTGCTACACCCAGCCCGCAGGCCCCACCCCAGAAGGGCGACTGTGAAAGGAGCATTGTCCCTCTCTTCCAGCCTGTAGCCCAACACATCAGCTACCTGTGGACGTTTGAGGCTCCCCTGATTCCCTGTTCACTCATTCATTCCTCCAAACATTAGAGCCCCTGGGGGGTGCCTGCCTGGGCTACGTGCTGGATGCGATGAAACACTGCAGACCCCCCATGTACCCAACCAGCCATTGTAACAGGAAGGTGCTGAGAGTCAGGCAGAGATCTGAACGGAGGCGGGGGAGCAAAAAGGAGCAATGGCCCAGCGGTGGCGGGGGAGGAGTGTAAAAGCGGTAACGATGTTGACAGCAATCATGGGGGTCATTTATGGAGGGCCCACTAGCTCTAGACCCTGGGGCTGGCTTTGCAAACTGAAGAGGCGGCCAGTTACAAAAAGGACAGTAGTTCAGGCAGGGGAAGAGCTTGAATGAAAGCAAGGTCCCGTGCAAGAGGGAGATGAAGGAAGATCCCATACAAGCCACTAAGGGTGTGTCAGGCAGGAGGGCACATACTGGCCTCCAAATGCAAGCTCAGGAATTTGGGCAGGACCCTATCTTCCTCTGATACCAGGCCCTACCCAGCCTGGCCCTCCACAGGCCTCACCCCAGCCCGTGGGCGCTGCTGGCCACAGCAGCTCTTGCACGCGAGACTTGCGGCCGGCGCTGTCCACGTAGACCCCGGCGGTGGTGAAGAGCAGCAGGAACTCACTGAGGCTGAGCTCCACAGCGCCCAGGGCCTCGCCCAGGCCCCCGCGGGATGGGGGCAGCTCCTCAGGCACAAGACCGGCCCCCAGCGCTAAAGGCGCTGCCTCATTAAGCAGCGGGTAGAGGGCGAAGGTGCCAGCCGCGCCCACGCACAGCCGATCGCCCAGCAGCCCCAGGCTCTGCACGGGTGCTGGTGCCTGAAGCTCACGGATGCGACGCTGCCAGGGCCCCGGGCCTGGGCCCAGCTGGTAGCAGAGCACCTGGCGCTTGACCGCAACGCAGAGCACGGGGGTGCGGGCCTGCAGGATGCGCCCTGCTGCCAGGGCCTGGCAGCCTCGAGACTCAGGGATCTTGGCGCTGGCTGCCTCCACGTTCTCCAGCTCTGCCAGGGCAAAGAGGCGCACGCTGGGGCCTCGGCCACACAGCGCGACCAGAAGGCCCGCAGTGGGGCTCACAGCCAGCCGCTGCACCCGCCGGCACTCGCCGACCTGGAAGATGTCTGCAGGGTTGGCGAGGGAGAGTGTCACCAGCAGGTGGGTGAGGGGCGCCCGGGGCCCAGGGGCTGACCCCACCCACACCCACCCTGGCCCAGCCGGCGAGTACCGTTACTGTGCAGATGGATCACAAACAGCCCTTCCTCAGTGCCCAGAGCAAGGCGTTCCTGGTCTGGTGGAGGGAGGGAGGGGATCAGGGGTCAGGGGTCAGAAGGCCCATCCAGAGGCGGGAGATTGGGCAGTCTGCCTGCCCCTGCCAAGGACTCAGAGAGGACAATCCCACCGTCCCTGTACCCTTCTGTCCCTGAGTTCGGACTGGCTCTAATGGGGAAGGGCCATGGGGGCCAGGAGTCAGGATGAGAGGCCTCTCCCACCCTGAGCTGTGGGATCTGGGGCTAAGTCAAGTCATCTCTCGCAGCCTTGGTAAAATGGGACTGATAACGGTACCTTTCTCACAGAGCTGCTGCGAGGCTGCAGAGATGAAGCATCGCAGGGTGAACGTTAAGCTCACAGCCACCTCTGCTCAATAAACGCCCTTGTCCCCTGGCTCCAAGCTGACACAGGGGACTTGGAGGACGTGAGCCCTGTGTCCCGTGGCTCTGTCCTGAGTGACGGCAGGGAGAAGCCCCAGCCCCAGCTGCTGGGGGAGGTCAGGGAGCCTCCTCTCCTGTTCCCCAGCAGTCGGGTGCAAAGGCCCTGCTGTTCACCTGGCTCCTGGGTGGACACTGTGAGGCTCCCCCGTCACCAGGCGGCTGCTAACAGCCTGGAGGGGAACCTCCTTTATCTCAAGAGCCTTGGCGCTTTATGCTCACTCGCAATTCTTAAGCAGAAAGGGAGATACAGAGGAATGGAGTGGCAGAAGCTAGGCACCCCACCCCAGCCCAGGTCCCTCACAGCCATGCCCAGAGGAGTGGCGAGGAGGACACGTGTGCAAGAGGGTCCACAGCCCTGGGCAGCAGGGACCCGGCAGTGACAGCGGCCCAAGTGACCACGGCAGGCCAGCACCCGCTCTGCGTGAGGCTCACCAACAATGGCGGCGCAGAGCGCGTGGGGCAGCAGCGGCAGCCCATTGTCGTAGGCCTCCTTGAGGGTGTACACGGGCCGGGGCCGGGGCCGCGCGTCCAGCAGCAGCCGCTGCAGCTCGCCCAGCACCTGCAGCCAGCGCTCCCGCTCGCCCTCGCTCTCCGCCAGCAGCAGCACAGTGCATGTGGCAGGCGGCACAGTCAGCTGGGAGGCCGTCACCTGCGGGGGGAGGGTGGACCCAGGCTGGAGGGCAGAGCGCCGGCAGCCCGCTCTCCTTCCTCCCGTCCCTCTGTCCATCGCTGGGGCCCTGGAGCACCAGGCGGGCCTGCCCAGAGAGTGTCAGGCGCTGTCTGGCAGCAGGTGATAAGCCAAGGGTCAGACAAGCACGAGGACAACTCCAGAGCCCTGGGACCAGTGCCACCCAGAGGGCGGGACAAGGCCTCTCGGGAACACAGGGTGGCACCCGCTCACCCAGGCTGAGTGTGAGAGACGAACTCCCAGCGGGAGAGACGTTTCTGCTGGAGCCTGGGGGACGAGTGGAGTAACCAGGAGTGTTCGAGGGCAGGGAGGGGCAGGGAGCCGGCAGGGCCCTAAGCAAGGCCGGTGCAGCCAGCTTCATGTATGGAAAACTGCACTGCGGGGTGAAGTGTGGCCACACAGACAGGAATGGAGGCTACTGTAGCCATCCACGTGGAGGCAGGGGGTGCAGGATGAAGGGGGCAGCCACGGCGATGGAGAAGAGCAGCTGGAGTGGGTCCAGCACAGAGTCAGACAGAGGACTGGCCCATCTCATCCCTGAACTCACCCTGAAGATGCGAGGCAGGTCCTTGGATTGGGCGTGGATAACATCACGGGCCAGGACAGGGGCGGCTGAGAACTGGGGGTCCCTGGGAGGTTCACAGAGCAGGTCAGAGGTCTGCCAGCCTCAGCCGCCCCCTCGACCCACTTGCCCCCCACCTCTGCTTCAAACCATGGCCTGGCACCCACCTCAGATCCAGGGCCTGCAGGAGGGCCCCACTGGCCGGGCTGAGCTTCGGGTCTGGGGCATCAAAGAGCAGCAGGCGCGAGTCGCTGAGGGCGGCGAACACTCGCTGCCAGCCCCGCCGGACACCCGAGGGCCGTGGCACCTGGGGGAAGGCAGGCAGGCACGGAGGTCCCAC
>SJYV01017806.1:46410-86381 GCA_006410875.1 Neotragus pygmaeus
TCAGGGGAGCTGATGGGGGGAGAGGAGGAGGAGGAGCAACCGGCTCTGAACGAGGCACCAGGTCCACCAGCCCCACCCAGAGCGAGCGCGGCCCTGCCTGCAAACCCAGCTACTCGCCGACATCTCAAGTTGGAGCCAACAGAGTGAAGAAGCCCATTTTTTTGCAGGTGAATGAAATTTCCTGTTTATATGGAAAGTGCTCACACTTTTGGTGAGAGAGACCTGGTGGCTGGCCAAGCACGCTCACAGGTCATGCACAGGGTCTCAGCGCTCAGACTCGAGAGACGTCATCACAGGTGGAGGACCGCGTCCTACCACGTGGCTGCGGCCACAGCAGGAGCCCCCAACACCTCAGCCTGTTTGTCTCCATGGGCACCAAGGGCTGGACCGACCCACATCAGGGATGCTGAGAGCAGCGACTGAGTCTGCGCTCTGTCCCAAGGGGCTCAGCGGGAGGTGACAAGTCCTGGGACCAGGGACACGTCCAGAGAGTAGCCCTCCACCCCCAACACTGCCCCAGGCACTGAGCCTCCAGGCTCTGGGACATCCTAGAGGTCAGCCTTAGCGGCAGGATAGGGCCTAACACACAGCAACCCAAGCAGAAGCAGGAAGGCACGTGCGCCCAGTGAGGAGGACATCACGCTTCACACACCAGCGTGGACACCGTGCCGCAGCCTCATGCATCTCAGGAGGGACGGTCATGGGGGAGCCGACACCCACAAAGGACACAGACCACAGTCAGGGGTTTGAGCTAGAAAGAAAGGGCTGAGCCTGCAGTGTTGAGTAAAAGCCAGGGCTGATAAGAGACAAGCTTGGCTCAGGAAGTTCCGGGACCTTGAAGACATTATGAAATGATGAAACAAGCCGGTCACGGGGGATGATTCCACCGGTATGAAGTGCCTCGAGTCAAAATCAGACAGAAGGTGGAACAGTGGAGGCAAAGGGCTGGAGATGGGGAGGGGAGCTGTACTTTAATGAGAACAGAGCTTCCCCTTGGGAAGAGGAAGAAAGTTATGGAGGAGATAGATGGTGGTAGTGTTTGTACAACAATGGGAATGTACTTAAAGCTACTGACCTGTGCATTTAAAATATGGTTGAAATGGTAAACCGTATGCTATGCATATTTCAGACTTCCTGTAGCTCAGACAGTAAAGAATGTGCCTGCAGTGCAGGAGATCAGGGTCTGATTCCTGGGTCAGGAAGATCCCCTGGAGAAGGGAATGGCAACCCACTCCAGTATTCTTGCCTGGAGAATTCCATGGACAGACCGTCGGGTCGCAAAGAGTCAGACACGACTGAGTGACTGCCACTTTCATGCATAGCTTACATGGGTCATATAGACAGGAGACCCNAAGATCCCCTGGAGAAGGGAATGGCAACCCACTCCAGTATTCTTGCCTGGAGAATTCCATGGACAGACCGTCGGGTCGCAAAGAGTCAGACACGACTGAGTGACTGCCACTTTCATGCATAGCTTACATGGGTCATATAGACAGGAGACCCCAGCCTGCCGCTCTGGCCTTGGCCCAGTCCCCAGCGAGCCTCCTGCAGGTCCCAGCTGCTCCAGGGGTTCTGCCCCTGTGGCGCTGGCTCCCTCCTGACGGGGTCTGCCTTCCAGTCAAGAGTCTCGCTCCCCACCCTCTGGCACAGAGGTGAAGAGGGAAGAGTTGGGATTCAAACTCGCCCCACCCAGCACCCTCCAAACACAGGTAGTTCCAGTAGCTGGGGGGAAAGCTGCTTCAGATATTCCAGAAGTTTCTAGAATGCAAACAATAGAGGGTTTGTCTCCAGTCAACTTTTGTTTCCTGCCATTCAAGCTGCGTGGGCCTCAGCGGTTCTCCCCACAGCTCCCATCACACATGCCTAACCCGCGCTGGGGCTGGGAGGAAGGGGTGCAGGAGGACACGAGCGTTTAAAGAGCAGAGAGCACGCACCATGAGGACTTGTTCAGAGTTCCCTGGGGCTTCAGATCCTAAGGGGAGGGCACAGAGGTTGGGAGAATGCCTCCCCAGTCTAGGCATTTACCCAAAGAAACCGAGAAACCGGGACTACCTGGTCCGGGGGTTAAGACTCCCACTGCGGGGCAGCGGCTTGATCCCTGGTCAGGGTACTAAGACCCCACATGCCTTGAGAACTGAGAAATTAAAATTAGCACTCTGCACGAACGTTTACAGCAGCTTTATTCAAAACTGCTCCAAACCAGAAACCCAGATGCCCTTCAACAGGAGGATGGATGACAAGTTACAGTACATCCATACCCCAGGATGCAACAGCTACAAAAAGGAATTGAACTGTAAAATACACACACCAAAGGCTTCGCTCTGTATGATTCCGTCTATGACTTTCTGGAAAGGCACAACCTTGGGGCAAAGATCAGTGGTTGCCCGATGAGGAATGTAGATGAGGGGCTACAAAGGCGTGCGGGGAACTTTCTGGGGGCGATGGAAACTCTGTCTCGGTCATGGCGGCAGTGGCTATACAACTGCTGCCTTGGCTGAACTTTTATCATGTATAACAGACCTCAATAAATCTGGCCTGGAAATAAGCAACAAAGAACAGGGGCGGGGGCTGGGTGGGAAAGGGTGGATGGACTCCGGAGTCAGGCCTGGACCTTCTACTCTCTGAGCTTCCATTTCTTCATCTGCAGCGTGAAGGTGGCAAGTTTCACTGTGACTGTGAGTGCCTGACCCGCCCTAAGCGCTCCGTAAACGCTTGCAATCTCTTACTCACAGGATTTGTATTTTGGGCCCAAGAAGCTCAAATTCCAACGGCTGTGTGGGGGAATGACTTCTAATGTGTGAAGAATGCCTCATACCCCAAATATAAACTGAGCATTTGCAGGCAGCTGCCTGGGAACAGGTGGGGCTCCAGCATGGGCTGGTCGCCCGCCCCCGCGGGCAGAGCGGTCGAAAGCTGGACAGGGGCAGTGGTGGGGGGTGGTAGTGAGAGGAAGGCCCTGAGGAGGTAGCTGTGCTGAAGCCAGGGGAGGTTCTGGAGTCTGAAGGGAAATCCCTGCTGAGTCAGTGCTTCCCCTCCTCCAGCCTCCTCGGGATGTTCTTCAGAGAAAGGCCTTTCTCATCACAGTCTGGGAATCCCTGGGTTTTTCAGTGTATTTTTATTCAGCTGACATTTGTGGAACACTGAACTGGGCAGCGGGTGCGAGGGCAGAAGCTTAACCCGTGCAGATTCCTGTGACCATCGACGAGAACCGGGAGGCTGCTGCCGCGTTCCCTGTTCTATCCACATGGCTCCCGAGGGTGCAGCGACCCCCGAGGGCCCCAGCAGGGATGGGGTACTCGGCCTCTCACAAGGCTTCGAGGCAGGCTTGTGGAGCCGTTCTACGGGGTACAGAAAACCTGGTGAGCTTTCGGGGCCAGGGCCTCGCAGGAGAGGGCAGCAGGAAAGGCCCCCTGTGGTCAGGCGGCTCCAGGGCTAGGCCAGGAATGGCTCCTGAGCTTCCCTAGAGCCTGGGACCCAGGGACAGTTAGCAGAGAGCAAGCGAGAGCCCGGCCTTAGCCAGCGCTCTCAGATCCTGTCCATGGACGGCTGGGGGCAGGGGTGGATTTCTAGCTGGAGGCAGAGAGCAGGGAGCAGAAAAAATAAATCTCACGACTGCTGTTCAAAGCCCTGAGCCTCAGGCCCATTTCTGGACTCAGAATCTGGTCTCAAGTGGGGAGAGTAACTGAGTAGACCCTGCGCGTTCCGGGAGCTGAGCCCGGCACAGCAGGCCCAGGGCTCGTCAGAGCCATGCCCTCGGAACTCCTCAGCCCAGAGTGCCGGCCTCCCGCACACTGAAGCCCAGTGCCAGCACGTGCTGGCCCATGTCCTCTCAGGCTGCTTACTGGTGCTAAGCCTCCGTTTCCTCATCTGAAGAGCAGCGACTTCCTAACAGAGGCAGCTGCTGCAGCCGGCAAGTGGAGCTGGTTTCTAGTGCAGAGGTCGAGCAGAAAGCAGACACTGGAAGGCCGAGCTCCACCCCCTGATGCAATGACTGGTCCTTGCTGACTCGACTCCCACGGAGGGGGGCCGGGGATGGGGGGGAACTGAGGCACAAAAGTTATGGCTCAGCTCCCAGCCTCGCCATGACAGTGGTGGGGGCGCCCTGCCCCGGCCCCTGCTTCCACCGAGCGCCCCCCTCCGCTGCCCACGGAGGACTGGCATGGGAAGACCCGCTCCTGCCCAGGCCCTGCCTGACTGTGCGGGCAGCCAGCAGCCTGGGAGCCCCGGGCAGCAGCCCCGCGGGCCCCATGTGCCCTCTGGAATGCCTTGTTTCAGTCACACGGGCAGCACCCAAGAATGAACGCTGGCCCCGCAGGTCACCTTTGTCCGCTGACGCGAGAGCACTTTATCTTGAGGCACTCAGGAGATTAGCACAAGGGGGTCAGGGGGCAGCCCAAGACCCCCAGAGGCCACTCCTCTTCCCTGCAGGACTTCTCGGGCGTCTCCTGCAGGGCCTGGGCTGGGTCCTGACCACTTTGGGTCTGCTCGGGCCCCACCTCTTATCTCCCCACCCAGTATTTCCTGCACACACTAGGCACCGTTCAGAAAGGGGAAAAGTCAGGAGGGGCCAGGCCAACAGGCTGGGAACTGGAGGTAAATGCAATAAGTGATGCCAACTGTAGCCTCCAGAAGGCTGCTCGACTTCCAGGGAATGAGGTCAGCAGACCACAGAAGCACCCGCCGCCTGCCTGGGACCCATGTGTGCTGTGGACCCAATCTTTCTGAGAGGGAAACACCTGCTTTCCACCCTGTCGGCACCGGGAGCAAGGGGTGGCCACCGGGGAGCCTGGAACGCACTGCCCTTCCTTGACTCCCTCTGCCGGGGGACACAGACCTCTGCGGTGACAGAGAAGCCGACCGCTTCCGTGTCCACCTGGAGGACACCACCCGGAGGCCACACCCAGCACATCTAAGAGGTCCAGTCCAACGGCCTTTCTCCACTGATAAAACGCTGACCCCAAACATAGCCCGCAGTAAATCCCAACTAGGTAACTTTTAGTGTGCACTAAGTCGCTTCAGTCGTGTCCGGCTTCGTGCGATCCCATGGAATATAGCCCCGCAGCCTCCTCTGTCCATGGGAGTATCCGGGCAAGAATACTGGAGTCGGTTGCCACGCCCTCCTCCAGGGGATCTTCCTGACCCAAGGATCGAACCCATGTCTCTTAAGTCTCCTGCACTGGCAGGTGGGTTCTTTACCACTCGTGTTACATGGGAAGCCCCAAACTTTTAGTAGATTACTTTAAGACCACTAGAGTTATGGAGGGAAAGAAACAGTGGATAAAATCAGCTGGATCCCTCACAGGAGAACAGCCCACCTTCAAGTCAAAGTGATGCACTTATCTGTAAGCCAACCTCCTCCTTCCTGCCCATGATGGGGAAATACAGCAGTCTCCTGGCAGCATCTTCCTCCAAGTATCTGCCACGTGCACGGGGACCAGGTGGGCAGGGCGGCCTGGTCCCCGGGAACACGCAGGCCGCCAGACTAAAGAGCATGCTGAGGCCCCGCTCGGTGCCTGCCCTGCAGCAAGTCCGGACACCACTGCCCACCATTCTACGGATGGGGTGAGGAAGCAGAGGGAAGGGGAGCAGGGGAGGGAGGCAGCCCTGCAGGCAGTGCCAGGGTGCCCTGCGCAGCGCGACAGACACCCATGGGACTTCCCTGGTGGTCTGTGGCTAAGACTCTGCGCTCCTAACGCAGGGGGCCTGGCTTTGATCCCTGGTCGGGGAACTAGAGCTCACATGCCACAAGGAGACTGCACGCCCCAGCGAAGAAGACTGAAGAGCCTGCCCCTGCGACTGGGGATCCCGCACCGCCAAGTTTATAAATACTGGAAGAAACAAGAGGCAGATACGCCCAGCTCCTCAGTCAGCTGAGCTCTAAGGCCCTGCCTGAAGTTTCAAAAACTGCCCAGCAGGGGAATTTCACAGCACTGGTGGAAAACTGCCGTTTCTGAGTTCCCTTTTAGGAGACAACAGGGGCCACAAGAACCCTAAATGCTTTTCCTTAAATANGACAGGACTAAAGAGCATGCTGAGGCCCCGCTCGGTGCCTGCCCTGCAGCAAGTCCGGACACCACTGCCCACCATTCTACGGATGGGGTGAGGAAGCAGAGGGAAGGGGAGCAGGGGAGGGAGGCAGCCCTGCAGGCAGTGCCAGGGTGCCCTGCGCAGCGCGACAGACACCCATGGGACTTCCCTGGTGGTCTGTGGCTAAGACTCTGCGCTCCTAACGCAGGGGGCCTGGCTTTGATCCCTGGTCGGGGAACTAGAGCTCACATGCCACAAGGAGACTGCACGCCCCAGCGAAGAAGACTGAAGAGCCTGCCCCTGCGACTGGGGATCCCGCACCGCCAAGTTTATAAATACTGGAAGAAACAAGAGGCAGATACGCCCAGCTCCTCAGTCAGCTGAGCTCTAAGGCCCTGCCTGAAGTTTCAAAAACTGCCCAGCAGGGGAATTTCACAGCACTGGTGGAAAACTGCCGTTTCTGAGTTCCCTTTTAGGAGACAACAGGGGCCACAAGAACCCTAAATGCTTTTCCTTAAATACCTTAGAGATGGCGCTTGGGGAGGATGTGTGCGTGCGTGCCAAGTCACTTTAGTCATGTCCAACTTTGAGCCACCCTATGGACTGTAGCCCGCCAGCCTCCTCTGTCCATGGGATTCTCCAGGCCAGAACACTCAAGTGGGTTGTCATGCCCTCCTCCAGGGGATCTTCTTGACCCAGGAATCAAACCTGTGTCTCCTGCTGCTACCTGTACTGCAGGCAGATTTTTTACTGTAGAGACACTGGGGAAGACCCTTTTAAGAGCTATTATTACCCCTTATCCAAAGATGCATTCACATCTACTGACCAATCTGACCTGACAGCCCCCAGTCAGGAGACCCCCTCCCCACCTACCTCCCCAAGCAATTAAAGACAGAACTCTACAGCGCGCCTCAAAGAAAGTTCCCTCAGGGGAGCTCAGTCCTGGAAGGAGATGGAGAAGAAATCCCCTTTTGTGGGTCTCTTTCTTCAAGAGTAATCAGATACTCAAGGCTTGTTTTGGCAAATGACAACAGCCTTGTTTATCGGGCATTTTATTAAAACCAGGTTGGAACAATAACAGCAAGAAGAAAGAAAAAACTGGCCCTTGCCACTTTCAAAGAGGCCCCCAAATCTGCTCTCTTGAACCCCTAGATGTGTGACTATCATCAGGAGTGGAAAACCTAAAAGTTTAAACCAGATGGAGAGATAAGAGAGCAGTTTCAGCATGTTCTGATGCAATCCCATATCGACAGGGGCCCACAAGCCAGGAAAAAAAAGGAGCAGCAGGCTTTCTCAGCACTGAAAACAGGGCCCCCACCCCCTCACAGACACACTGCCTCCCAAATCTCAGGCTGCTGACTTCTGCTATGAAGCTCACTAAAGCCAGGCAGCCCGCTGGGGAAGGGGGAGAGACAGGAGAGGTCGGCTAGTTAATGATAAACAAATCTGGCCACTTGTCCTCACCCCCCTCTGAGGCTGATCCTGTTTCACTTTTACATTTGCAGCTGCAGGCTCTGCTCCGAGCTGGCCCCCATGCTCCTCCCAGAAAGCATTCAAACCCCGAGGCTCCCCTCCCTTCTACAGAAAGACGCAGCAGCAGAAATATAACCCAGTTCAGGCACATCCTGAACCAGATGTTTAGAAAAGCTTGGCGAAGTTAAGACAGGAGTTTACACAACTAAAATGGGCCTGGTGCACTAATATTCAGCATGCAAACCTCACCACCACGCACAGCACCCAGGGAGGCTGCTGATGAACAGTATTTAAGCAAATTTAAACATGTTTCCACAGCCCAAAATGTTTAACAGATCCCTGCCAGCTTGTCCTTTTGGCTCGCTCTTTCAAGTCAAACTGTTCTCTCACAGTCCTGCTGGACTCACTAGGAATTTATCCACCTCTGGGAGGCAAAGTTTTCAAACTAACATGAATGAGCCCCAGGGGAACCAGAGGCTCATTCAGAGCAGCAATGCTGACTGGGGTACCTGGACCTCACAGCCAGCCAGGATCCTGTCCTCCTTTCCAGAAGGCCCCAGAGGCCGGGAAGCTTGAAAACCACATACAGTTAGTAGGCNAGCTGAGGTGGTATGCCCACCCCTTTGGTGGTGCTGTACCCTACTTTTGCTCCCAGCTCTTCAGAAGTGGCACTTGGATTTTTGGTCTTTTTGCATCTTCTTGTCCATAATTTGCCCCAACTCTGCATGAACGTGGTTATTTGTAGTCCCTTAGAGTTTGTTTTTGTTGGTCTGGGAGAAATTTGTCCAGGAACAAGGAAAACCACATACAGTTAGTAGGCTGTCATCTTACCCTGACAGCGCCTATAACCTCAGCAGAGGGAGCTGCCATGCAGATAGCAAGACTGATGGGCAAAGAGCTCTCACTCAGGCTGGGAGAGACCTGGGCAGCCTCTGGGTCGTGTCCCTGACATCAAATGGAAGTCGTTTGGCGACACCGGGCGCCCCAAGCTGTGTCAGAGCTTGCTTACCTCTGCTGATGCGCTGCTTCTCTCCAGACAGGATCCCCGGCGTGTCGATGATGCTTATGCTGTCCAGGACTGGGTTGGGCAGCTGGGCGCACATGAACCTGCACGAGAGCAAGAGCCCGGAAGAGCGCGGTCAAGATTCGGCTATCGCTGCTCTGGGTGAAACAGCAGTGATTTCTGAACTCCCTCATGTCTGCCTCTGGCTTCCAGAGAACCCAAAGGAGGTTTCTCTACTGTCTTAAGTTTCCAGGGGTGGGAACTCCCTGACGGTTCAGTATTGAAGATGCTGCACTTCCACTGCAGGCACAGGTTCAATCCCTGGTAGGGGAACTAAGATCCTGCATACTGTGTGGCCAGAAAAAAAAAAGTTTCCAGGATGGCCAGCAGATTGCTTGTATTGTCTTAACTGGGAATCCAACCAGCAGGCTCCAACTGACCCACATCAGCACTTCCCTCACTGAGCTCTTCCCCCCAGAGTTCGAGAGTTCAACTTCCAAGTTGCTGACGTGTTAGTGAAAACTGCACGCACAAGCTTCAGACACGATTCAAATCCAGAAGGAAGGGAAAGAGTGACAACCAGGACCTAGGAATTGCATATTAAGATTTTCAACCACCTGGCTAAATTTCCACATACCGAGATGGTCCTTTTCTATACCTGCTGGGGCCAGCCCTCCCTTCCACCCAGCTGCTTGGGTGAAAGGACTGCGGTGGGCAGCCAGCGACAGCCAGGGGACCACACAGGCTGGTGGATGGTGGGGCAGGGAAGCACAGACACCAAATTCTCTGAAAGTCAAAGCAGATCGGGGAAGAAGGAAGCCACAGAGTCACAGGCGAGTGCTCAGCTCAGTGTGCCTGAGTTCCCACCGAGCTCAAAACAGCCCAGAACTGTCCCATCTGACACCAGAGATTCTTGACTGGACACAGAGAAGTCCTCTAAACACTTCTCTAGAAAAGGTACTTCTCTAGAAATGGGCCCATTGTCTAGGAATCTCAGATTAGCTTCTCTCTATGGCCCCATCTCCCTAAGGGACCGCAGCCCACAGGCCAGGGGCAGCTGGCCAGGGGCAAGAGGTGCTGCCTGCAGGCATAATCCAGCAGAAGCAGCTGACCCTCAGGATGAAGAAAGCTTGGGCCTCATCCTCACTGTGCCAGCAACAGAGTACATATGCTGTAAATAAACACACGATCTGGCGCTCCTGCCAGGGAAGGAGTCAGCGGACTGAAAACCAAAATGGGAGGATTTTCAGCTGGCTCTGAGAAGCAACACACGTACAATGGCCTTGTCAAGAGCCTAGCCAGTAAGTTGACATCTGTACGGATCAGGTGCTCTGCAAAGCCTGGGGAGTGAGGCGGAAAACACGAAAGGGAGCAGGCAGTGTAGATGTGTCCCGTCCCATTTTCTCACCAACAATGACATGCTGATTTCATCTCGAGCTACAAGTACCAGTTACAAGTACCCAGGCTGTGCCCTGCCTCTGATTTGAGTCTTAGAGCAGCCACTCAGGGGGAAGAGGCCGGAAAGTCAAGTCCATGACTCAATGAGTCTCTTTAAGGGTTCGGGAGAGGCTGTGTCAGCCAGTGAAGAGCCCCCTTTGTGTGCCCCGGCTGGCTAGTGGCGCTGGTGTACTACACAGGCTGACACAGCTCGGCCTCGGCTCCAGCGCAAACCCACATCCCCACCCCTGGCTGATGAGGCCCCTTCCGGTGAGGTCGTTAGTATTCTGGGACCCTCTGGCGATGAAGCGGTGCCAGAAGGAAATAAAAGCGTGGCTCTGGGATCCTGCGGCACCAGCATAGTCAGGGTACCTCTCTTCGACCTGGCATTCCTGATCGCTGTTTTTTGTTTTTTTCCCAAGGAGAAGCAGCAGGAGGAGGTAACTGGCTGCACAAAGGCAGAGTAGTCAGCCCTGCAAGGGCGCTGCATTAACTTGCTCGGTGGTGAGCTCGTCAAAGGCTGGGCTCCCTGAGCAGCGGTTTCCTGAACGAGATGATGTCTAAGATCCCTTCCAGCTCTGAAACTTTAGGCCTCCAAATTCAGAAAACAGGTCATACATCCACTTCTCCTTACAAAAAAGGTCTTCTCTCGTAATCAACAGTGGATATCTAAGGCCAGCAGAAGGAGATACACCTCCTTTCTTCTGGCCTCTCAAATTTCTCTGGGAGAGCAGACCTAAGAGTGCTCAGAATTCCCAGCCTGGCAGGAAACTTCCCACAAGACTGTACGGCGCCCATCAGGTGACAGTCAGCCAGCTGCCCATCTATAGGTACAGGCCTCAGACCCCAGTATCTCTCCGAGGCGGGCTGCCGGCCAGGAGGACCCTCCTCTTCAGGAGTCTCACTCCAAGGGCTTTACTCTACTCTGGCCCTGACTCACCAACACCATAAGCCATGAAACAGGAAGGCAGGTTTAACTGCCCCGGAGAGGCAAAAAGACAACAGAAGCCCGCCTGTCTTCTCGGTTAAAAGGTCAGCTCTGCACACGGAGGATGGCCTGGCCACTGGCTGGGATCGAGGGCGAGCTGGTCTACCCTGTGGGGCTGGACAGTGTCTAGAAAGGAATGTGATCACACAGGGCGGAGACCTTCTGGAAGGCAAGAGTCAGGGATTCCTTCCGAGGCCCCTCCCCAGAAGGGACTTTGAAAGGCATGTAAAGTCACTCCTCTAATGGAGTTTGGCAGAGAAGACAATTGTGAAGTCCTTTGGTATGTCCCCTGGGGGTGTGGGGGGGCGAATTTTAGAATCCCCATTGAGCCAGGACTTTGAGTTCCTTTGCAGAAAATGAACCAGGCTGTAGCGCTCCTGAGAGAGGAGGCTCATGTATTTCATTCAAAGGGTCCTGAAGGTTAGACCTTTACAGGGTTATCCTCATTTACCCATTGAACTGGGGAACGGAGGCCCAAGTAGGTTAGGGAACATCCTAGGGAGTTTACAGGGGCCGGAACCTCATTCCAGGGCTCCAGGGGCCACGGCCTGGCAACACAGACCCTTACCCCAGAAACCTTTAAAGCAGCACAGGCCCTTCAGAGCTGCCCCTGGAAGAAGTGCTGGTGCTCCCCTCTGTCTGCTGCCTCTGCAGGCCGCCCCAAACTCAGCAGGCCACAGCAGATCTCCCCGGTCCCTCCTCCACAAACCACCGGTCTTCAGGGAGGCACACCACACTAGCAAAGTGAATGGCTAAAAGTTTCACTGTATTTTTCCAGGACACTTAAGAAACAGACCCTTGAAGGGAGGGGGTGAGGGGGATTGGTCTCAATGAATTAGGTGCGCCCAGCCTTAGGGAAGAAGGTGGAAACCANACACTAGCAAAGTGAATGGCTAAAAGTTTCACTGTATTTTTCCAGGACACTTAAGAAACAGACCCTTGAAGGGAGGGGGTGAGGGGGATTGGTCTCAATGAATTAGGTGCGCCCAGCCTTAGGGAAGAAGGTGGAAACCAAGACTACCTGAGGGATGTGAGGAGTCTGGGATCTGCCAGGGTGGGGGGTTGGGAGTTAAACCGATAACCTGGGAAATTAGGGGGAGGGGAACGGGGGGAGACAGAGCCGCGGGAGCCGGCGACACCTACTCGCTGACCCCCTTGGTAAGGGTTTTCTTTGGAAAGTGGCGGGGACCCAGTTCCCGGGAGTGGTCGCTGAGAGGTCTCGCGGGGGCTTCGGACAAAGAACAGCGGGAGCAGCGGTCACTGGACGGTCGGGACTCCGGCGGCCCCCTCCCCCCCATCCCAAGTCGAGGGGTGGCTACCTGTTGAGGAAGGCGTTGCCGAAGGCGTTGAGCTTGCGGAAGGGCCGCCGCGGGTCGACGACGAGCGCGTTGCCGGGCACCACGCCCTCGGTGGGGCCGTGCATGACCGCGATGAAAGAGTCGGTGGTGGGCTCGGGCCCGATGCGCATCCCCGGGAAGTCCTGCTCAATCAGGTGCCGGATGAAGGTGGTCTTGCCCGTGCTGTACTGGCCCACAAGGAGCACCATGGGCTTGTTNGGCTCCCACATGAGCAGGTCGTTGTTGATCCTGGGAGGACGGTGGGACCACGGCAGTGAGGGGGGCCCAGCCCAGGCCCTCGCCACCTCCGCCCCGCCCACACCATCACCTGTTGTAGAGGCTCTCGTAGACCTCCTTGCTGGGCAGGAAGACATGGGCGGCGGGCAGGACCACTTCTAGGCAACAGCGGGACAGCGCCAGGGCCCGGTTCTGAAAGGTTCTCATCTCCTCAGGGTCTCCAGGGATCACCATCTTGCAGGGGAGGGACGCGGGCGGGGAGAACAGGGAAGGGGAGAGGTCAGGGCCTACTGCCGGACTTAGAATCTGCTTCCTGAATGCCAACCGTCACTCACACGAGCCTCCTCTGCTGGGATGTATGACAGCCATCTTGTCTGGTCTGAAGGACTGACTGCATGTGAACCCTGCCCCCAGGGGCCTCAAGTACATTACCTCCTCTATCCCCACGGCAGGCCCCATGAGAGGGGTCATTACACCCACCCTCTGGAAGTAGAAGCTCATCTGTTGTTCACTTTCCAGGTGGTTGGACAATCCTGAGATGACACAGCCACCAAGTGGCGGAGTCTGGATTCGAACCTAAGCCGTGGGCACCAGAGGCCAGGCGCTTAGCTGCCTCTCACTCAACCCTCAGCACCTTCAGAGAAGAGGATCCCGGGGCCCAAATGTCCACTGCTGAAAAATGGCTGATGGGACGGGGTCACAGCTGTCCCACCAAGGCCCGTGGCCCAGGGCGCTGCCCTCCCCACGGCCCTCGCTCTCAGGCCCCACAAGCTGTGGTGTTTCTGACTCTTCACTGACGATGGAAGACATGAAGTTCTCACTGGTGCTGAGTCACATGTTATCTGGCCCTGCTGGTGGTCTTGTCCCCCTGGCCCACAGCCACCAAGTGGCTCCCGAGAGACTCAGAAGGCCTGGACCTCACCTCTTCCGTCTCGTACATGGTCCTTTTGGAGGAGAAGGGCGAGGGCTCAGGCTCCCGGAGGTCGCACAGGTTCTCAGCCGACAGCTCCAGATCCTCTCCCTTCTCTGGGGCAACTTCCCACTGTGCGCTGAGCTGGGGGTTCAGGGTCACCACCACCCTGCCAGGGCACGGGCCTGTCACTGGCCTGCAGGGCCTCCCGCCGCCCTCGGTAGCAAAGCCCTCCTCTCCTGTCTGCTCCTTCCAGAGCCCCGACTTACTGGGGCAGGAAGTACTTGTGCCCAGGGCTCTTGGGATCCAGAGCTTTGGAGACCCGCAGGCAGGGGACGGGCGGCTTCTCTCCATCTTCATAGGTGACTGGAGGGGATGGGGAGGGGTGAGGGTCGTCACTGCCACCTTTCCCCATCTCTTCCTCAACACCAGGTGGGTCAGTGGGGGCCTGGAGCCTTGCCCACGACAACGGTGTTTTATTGTTTACGGACCTGTGCCCTCCCTTGCACCCACAGTCTGCCACGGCCCTGGGATAAACGGTCCACTCTGCCCACTGCGAAGTGGAGCCCGGGGAACGGAGGGCAGCTCACAAAGCAGATGAGGCCTGGACCCCACTCATGAACCAGCCCCTTCCAGGGCCCCAAGCCCACCTCTCCCAGAGGCCTCAGCCCCCTGCCCAAGGGGTTGTCTCCTGGGGGAGTCTTACCATGCAGGTCAGAGCAGGTAAGTTCCAGGCGGGTGGGGGCTGGGGGACCAGGCCCACTGCTCAACTCTGACCGGAACTGGGGCTCAGTCAGCTCCAGTCTCAGCTGCTCAGCCCGCACAGCCCGGCCCGCCCAGGGGTCCCGCTCAGGCCGCAGGTCAGCGATAGGAAAGCGCAGCTGCAGTGTGGCCCGGGGTGCTGAGAGCCGCACCAGCGTGTGCTGCTCAGCTGCCAGCGGGGGCTCTGTCTGCAGGGGGAGAATCGGAGCTGCGGCCACCCCCCGACCCCCGTGGTCAGGAGCGGGAGGATCCGTGCCCCGCTCTCCACCCTGGTTGGGCCTCTCACCAGCAGGCCCGCAGGCAGCTCAGGAGGGGGTGTGGTGGCCTGGCGCAGCAGGGCAGTGAGCCGGTCCAGGGCCCCCAGTTCCACATCCGCCTGGAAGTCGGCCAGGTCCAGGGCCAGTTCTGAGTGACAACGGCAGGCAGGTGGGCGCCGGGGCCGGCTCTGAGGGGGAGGGTGCTCAGGTCAGCGAGGGCTGTGTCGTGGGGGAGGTGAGGGCAGGATGGGCAGAGGTCCCCTGAGCTAAAACAGGAAGAACACAGAGCCCTCCCAAGGTGTGAGGAGATGAGCTCGGGAAAGGACCCAGGAGGGGAGCAGGGTGTCACGGCCTGCTTGAAGCAGACAACCACGCCGCCCAGAACCTACCACCCCCAGACCTACGGGCTAGCAGGGATTTGCCATGAACCTGGAGAGGGGCTCAGAGGATGGCATGCACGTGGCCCAGAGGTATTTCAGAGCTCCGGGGTGGAGGATGTGCTCTGGATGGAGCACAGGGAATGGGATGGGGTGAGGGCAGAGAGGCACCCGGGGAGGCCGGTGGGGGGCCACACCAACAGCACACAGCCAGGGGCCCCCAGGCCTGAGTCGGCTCGGCTACCTGGGGCACCCGGCGTAGGGTCTGCGTGTGGCGCAGGTGAGCGCAGGGCTGAGCCGAGACCTGGGATCGCAGGCTGTTGGGGAAGCTCAGGATCTGGGCAGGGACAGGGAAGATGGTGGGGTCAGGCTGAGCCCCCGCACCCATCCTTGCCGCCAGGCCCAGCCGCACCGCAGGCACAGGCACAGCCCTCACCTCTGCGCACTCAGGCTCCACGGCACCCCTGGGCCACAGGCACTCCAGCACCTCCAGCTGCCCGAAGTGCACTTCCGTGCTGGTGACCCGCCGGCCCCTGCTCGTCTGCAGCTCCCAGGACAGCTGCACGGCGGCACCCGTTAGCCTACGGGGAAGAAGCCGGGCATCAGAGGGGGACTTCAGGGGCTCAGGGAGTCCCCTCATGCTCAGGCCCGCCTTGGGCTTGTACCGGACATGGTTGCAAGGACAGGCCCTCTGGAAGAGTGGTCGGAGACGGTGCAAGTCATGGGAGCCGAAGGACCCATCCATGGTGGCATCAAATTCGGCAAAAAAGTGGGTGGTGAGGTCAGGTGGTCCAGAAGACGGGGCAGATGTCTGAAGCAAGGTCAGGGTCACACCCCCCAAGGTCATCTTCAGCAGCGAGTCGGGGCGCAGGGTGTTTGAGGGGGGCACTGGGGCTGTCCTGCCTGAGAGGATAAAGGCTTCACCAGAGGCTCCCCAGAGTTCGTGGGGACCCCAGGTCAAGTGACAGTCAGACACTTGGGCTCAGGGCTGGGAGAAGCCTTGGCCGAGGTGAACCCTGACTCCGACCGGGAGCCTGGCCAGGCAGGGGTGACACGAAGCCTCATTATATCAGACACTGAGTCCAGGCTCGATTCAATCTGCTCAAGGAGACTGGACAACTGGAGGTGATAAAATACTTACCCAACACCTGACACATATAAACTCTCAAACATACAGCCTGGTGGGGCCAGATCTTATCCCTCACGAGAGGAGAAACTGAGTCTCCAAGAGTTTAAGTACTTGGGCCAATGTCACTGACTCTACCGCCTGAGCCCCCGGGGAATCCCCCAGTGTCACTGATCTGAAATCCAGGCTCTGTCCGTCACGTTGCCACCTCCCCTGAGTGTTCCCCCAGAATCAGGTCACCAGTGGTGGACCCCGAGGCCTCCTGCACACACATAAGCAACATGACCCGGCACCGCGCCTTCCTCCAGCTCTCCCTGATCTGGGAGGACTCACCGGTTAGGGGGCCTTGGGCAGAGAGCTGGCGGGAGGCTGTGGTACTGTGCATAGAGGAGCCCAGGTCTACATCGGAGAGTGAGAGCTCGGACACAGCTGAGGCCACACTGCTTGTGAGGCCTGCCATGGAGAAGAAGAGGTCTGTGGGCCAGAGGAAGGGGTCTCAGAGATGGCCGGGCTTGGCCCTCCGACCCCTGCACCCACACCGGACTCCCTGGCAATTGCCAGGACTAGCCCCACACCCACCGGTGCCCTCCAGGTTAACAAGGGGGTTTGAGAGGGGGTCTGGGCTGAGGGGCTCAGTCCCAGTCCCCGCCTGCAGCTGCTGGTTCAGATCTTGTTCAATCAGCCACAGGTCTTCAGCACCGAGCGGGCGGCTCTTGTTCAGCTTGTCCACCAGGCTCTCAGGGTCTGCCAGGGACGACATGGTCTTGTGTCAGTCCTGTCTGCCTGCCCCTTCCCAGCCATCCTCCCCCACCCCCCAGACTACCCAGACGCCTCACCTGCAAAGCTCACAGCGCCGAGCAGTTCCTGAAGCTGCTGGAGCTGCCGTGGGGTCAGGAGCAGGTGCAAGGAGCCCAGCTGTCCACACACCTCCAGCTGGGGGAGGAGCGAGCAACCACAGAGTTCACGCCAGCCGCTGCGGCCACCCACCTGCCCTCACCCGAGGAGGAGCCTGCCAGCCGCCAGGCTGAGCTTGGCCACCAACTGGCTGTGCTACCCTGGCCCCAACCTGACCATTCTGAGCCTGTTTCCGTTTCCCCAGTTGCCTACAAGGCAGTGAGCTCCCCTCTTCCAGTGACCTCGCCCTGTCCCAGGGAACACCAGCTCTGCTGAGAAGGATGCTGAAATGGGGTATACTTTCTTGTCCCTAGAGGTCTGGGGACCCACCTTGGGGCCTGGGAACGCCTCATTCTGCTTCAGTTTCACTGTCAGCTCCAGGCACCCTGAGCAGCTGCCGATCTGCAAGGGCGGCTCTGGGGGTCCTTCCTGGGAGACGAGATATAGGAGAGGAGGGATCGAAAAGATGCAGTCAAGGTGGCACTAGTGGTAAAGAATCCGCCTGCCGATGCAGGAGACGCAGGAGATGTAGGTTCAATCCCTGGGTCGGGAAGATCCCCCACAGGAGGAAATGGCAACCTGCTCCAGTATTCTTGCCTGGAAAATTCCACGGACAGAGGAGCCCGGCGGGCTACAGTCTAAGGGCCCGCAAAGAGTAGGACATGACGGAGCACACACATGGTAAGAAGGGGTGGAGAGAGGCAGGTGGGTCAAGGGCCAGCGAGGACAGGGATTCGAAGGAAAAAGAGACTGTGAGGACCAGAGTCGGCCCACCTGCTGGGGGAGCTCCTCGAAGTGCAGGCGGACCCCCGCCAGCTGCAGTAGCTTGTGGAGGAAAGCAGGAGGCTGATGCACGTCCACCGGGGGCGCCTGGCTTGGGTCTCGCACCGCCTCATCGCAGTACTCCAGTCTATGGAGTGGAGGATCAGATAGTACCCGGGCCACTGTGAGCTGGGGTCCCCCACCACACACCATATTTGAGAAGTCTGGGGTCAGTGACGTCTGGCCTGCCGAGCTACTGCATCACAGCCAGGCCATCCTAGAACTCCATGGCCAGCTCTTGCTCCTCAGACCCTTGGCGTGTGACCTGATCCTGGGGACCCAGCACCCTGGCCCTGCACCACCCAGCCCCTGGACACCACTCCAGGCTCCCAGCACGGTCCACCTCCCTCTGCCACGGCCACAGCCCAGGCCCACTCAGATTTGCTCTGACACCTCCGAGGAGCCCGGGATGGGGAGGCAGGCAGGGCCAGGGCCATTCAGTAGCCCCACGCTCCCCTCCCCATTCACACAGCCCACCCGCTCGGCCTGCCCTTACCTCTGCACATGGGCCTCCACTGCCACGCCACGCTCCCCAGTGCCCGGCGAGTGCTCCACCCTCACGACAGTATCTAAGAAGGTCACCTTGATCCTTCGCAGTACTGAGGGGTGGGGAGGGGGGGTCTCAGGTCAGGCAGAGTGGTGAAGGCCAGACAGTTTCCCTGGGTCCTTATGCTAAGGGCTACGGAGGGGCCTACTCACCAGTCTCAATGGTTTGGGCGAATATCTCCAGTCCTTCCAGCGGCTGCGGTGGCTCAGAGGGCTCAGGCAGCCCGTCCCGCAGGCACTCCTGAGCCAGCTGCATGCTCGTGGTCATGCACGAGGCCCAGCTCTGTGAGTCGGCGGTCCCTGGCCCTGCAGGTGGGAAGAGGGTCTCAGGGCAGGCGGGCCCAGTCAGATCCTGGGTGCCCAGGCCCACTCCCACTGTCTGCTCTCCTCCCCCACCCCCCACCTGAGCTTCACCCTGCTCTTACCTGGGCCCTGGCGGGGTTGTAAGGTGAGCTGGAGGCCTGACACGTGCACAGTGCAGTGGTCGGTAAGCAGGGCAGCCCAGGGCACGGCCACTTCAATGGAGCCCACAAAGCCTTCCACCAGCTCCAGTGGCGACTCCATAGACTCCAGTACCTCATTCACAGACTGGGAGCAAACAGGAGACAAAGCCAGCTCAGGGAACTCCCAAAGATAGCTGTCTCCCTGGCTACTGCACTCCTCGCCAGGCCGTTCCACCTTGGAGAGCACCCTTGCTCTCCCAGCCCTCCACGTGCTACTTACCAAATCCTACCTTTGCTCAACTGATCCCTACTCTTGGCGGCCCTGTTACTGTACAGTCCAACATGCCCTGTCTCTCAAACCTGAGGACGGGGGAGCTGAAGGAGGAAGAGGAGGGAGCCAGGCAGAGGGGATGGAAGGGAGGGTTACAAATAGAGGGGCAGCCCCCTGCACCAGTCTGGGAGCTCCCTGGCGGCAGGAGCCCACCTGCCTTCTTGGTGTGACTCCAGGCACTGTGTGGTGCCACCTAGAGAGGGCATCAGTAAATCTCTGTTGGATCCATGAATAAAATACATGGCAGAACCAGAAGGTCCACAGAGATCAAGTGCAAATTCCTTACCCAGAGAGCCAAGATGGGGAAACTTGAGGCCTAAACAGAAGGGACTCGTCTAGTCACCCAGTGTATTCTGGGAACCGAGACTGAGACCCAGGCTCTTCTCTTCCTCCTATCGCAGGGTCCCCAGGGACCAGGCTTATCTGGGCATCCACTAGGTGGGGGCTGCAGGCCTAGCAGCTTGGAGAAGGGTGGGCATACTGGGAAATAATTTGCATTCCACCAGGGGTCAACTCCTCCCTGGAGGCCAAGAAGGAAAGTAGCCTAGCTAGGAGTCAATTCACTCCCCAACCAGAGGGCAGGGCAGGTGGGAGTGTCGAAAGACTACAGGTTCGGGCCAGTTTAAGAGGCTAAGGTTAGAGGTCAGAAAAGGTCTTCTGCATGGGGATTCACAGGTAAGAAGTGTCACCAGCTCTGGGCCTGGGGGTCTCCTCTGCCCACATTTGCTCAGGAAGGCCTGGTCTACCGTGAAGCCCAGTTCTTCCTGCCCAGCCTGTATTGAGGTGAGGCACACGGTCTGCTCCCCCGGAAACCTGAGAAGCCCCAGTCCTCGTGGCTGCTTCCCTGGGGGCTCATTTGGTAAAGAATCCACCTGTAATTCGGGAGACCCAGGTTCAATGGCACCCACTCCAGTATTCTTGTCTGGGAAATCCCATGGACAGAGCAGCCTGGCTGGCTACAGGGGGTGGTCCATGGGGTCGCAAAGAGTAGTATACAACTTAGCGACTAAACCACCAGCCACCACCTGTCCCCTTGCCCACCCCTGTCGCTCTGGACTTGAGGGCTGACCCAGTGCCAGCCCTGGTCTTTCGCCTCTACGGGGAGGCTCCTTTGCAACTTCCTAGGTCAGCTGTACCATGAGTCACAGCTCTTTACCGCCCCCAGCCTCAGGCCTCTGACCCAGACCTTATTCCACTCTGCTTGCCCAGAATCTCTCTCCTCTCTGCCTCAGGCCAGATCTCTCCACCTTTCCTCCAGGGCTTTCCTCTAGGTGATGCTAGATGCTGATGTCCAAGCCCCTCCCCAAATACCCATTTGGTCCATCCCACTCTCCCCAAAGCAGGAAGTAGGCAGCAGTGGCAGTCACACAAAGTGTTGATCAACAAGGGTGCTGACGCGGTTGTTGACATCCATATCCGGAGATGAACACCACCCACTGAGCCTGGGACATGGGGTCAGGAGGTCAGGGCACCTTTCCCACAGGTGCCCACAGCAGGGTCCTGGAACCCTTCCAGACTTCCCCAACCAGCTGTATGTCCCAACTCTGCCACATCCGTGGCCTGGTCCCACTTCCTGCAATCCCTCCTCACCTTCTCCTTAGCCCCTAGACAACACCCTCAACTCTGGCCCCCAATTCATTCTCCAGAGAAGTGACATCCGGCTCCCCAGCCTCAGTTTCTCTTCCTGCGAAGAAGCGGCAGGGACCCCTTCCCGTCTAGCTTCTGGCTCTGGACGCGACTGGCTGGGGTCCCTCTGACCCTTGGAAAGGGCCGGACGCTCAAGGCCTCTCCACGCCGGTGCCTGGTCCCTTAGGTCGACCCTTTCGCAGGCAGCCTCAGGCCGCTGAGCCCCCCGAGTCTGGCCCTTCCCGGGTCCGGATCCTCACCCAGATCTCCAGATGTATGTCCCGCAGGGCAACGCTGCCCTTGTACAGGTCCAGGCTGAGCTGGTCCAGGCTGAGGTTCTCCTGGAAGAAGTGCCCCAAGTAGTGGTGCAGCAGGTAGCGGCAAACCCGCTCTTTCACACAGTTCGACCACGGCCACAGCCATCGTGACATCTCAGGGACCGCCGGGCCCGGGCCGCTTCCACTAGCCGCCTGCCAGCGTTCCCCGTCCGGTTGTGCTGTTCACTAGAACCCCCGGCTCACCCCGCCGCTTCTCTTAGGGCCAGGCCGCACCCCCGGACGCCCAACCACGCCCCCCACGCTCACTGCCATTGGTCACTGCAAAGGGCGAGGCCTACTGATTGGCTGCGGGGGCGGAGCCTTCAGGCGCGAAGAAGGGACTGGGCTCCCAGTACGACAAAGAGCTCCCGATATTGATTTACGCTTGCGTATAAATTCTGGGTGGGTGGACCTTTAACCTCTCCTACGGGCTCCGGGAAGGCTGTAGCCTGAGGTGCCAGCACAGAGGAATGCGCATGTGCCGACTCGTCCAATTGGTACTTGAGGTGGTTGAAGAGGATTTAAAGGGACAGTGTCCCATTAAACTTAGTAAAAGCTTTCTAGAGGACTACTTAGTGTCAGAGCCCCAGCACTCATCTCTAGAAACAATTAACTGAAAACGTTTGCATTTTGAGCATTACTTTGCTAGCGTGTGAGATGCTTTTGAACTGTGGTGATGGAGAAGACTCTGGAGAGTCCCTTGGACTGCAAGATCAAACCAGTCAGTCCTAAAAGAAATCAGTCCTGAATATTCTTTGGAATATTAAAAGCGAAAAACTAAAGCGCCTCTTGATGAACGTGAAAGAGGAGAGTGGAAAAGTTGGCTTAAAACTCAACATTCAGAAAACTAAGATGACGGCATCTTGTCCCATTACTTCATGAAAAATAAATGGGGAAAAAATGGAAACAGTGGCTGACTTTATTTTGAGGGGCTCCAAAATCACTGTGGATGGTGATTGCAGCCATGAAATTAAAAGACGCTTGCTCCTTGGAAGAAAAGTTATGACCAACCTTGACAGCATATTAAAAAGCAGAGACATTACTTTGCCAACAAAGGTCTGTCTAGTCAAAGCTATGGTTTTTCCAGTAGTCATGTATGGATGTGAGAGTTGGACTATAAAGAAAGCTGAGCGCTGAAGAATTGATGCTTTTGAGCTGTGGTGTTCAAGAAGACTCCCGAGAATCCCTTGGACTGCAAGGAGATCCAACTAGTCCATCCTAAAAGAAATCAGTCCTGAACATTCATTGGAAGGACTGTTTCTGAAGCTGAAGCTCCAATACTTTGGCCACCTGATGTGAAGAACTGACTCATTTGAAAAGACCCTGATGCTAGGAAAGATTGAAGGCGGGAGGAGAGGGGGACGACAGAGGATGAGATGGTTGGATGGCATCACTGGCTTGATGGACGTGGGTTTGAACAAGCTCTGGGAGTTGGTGATGGACAGGGAAGCCTGGTGTGCTGCAGTTTATGCGGTCGCAGAGAGTAGGATACAACTGAGCGACTGAAGTGATTTGCATTTTGCAAAACGCTTAACCTTTCTCTATCTCATTCCACCCTCACAGCAACCCTCTAATAGTCTCTAATGTAGAGACTATTGTAACCATTTTATAGAAAAGGAAACATTTATAAAAGTCGCTATGAGCCCACAATGAAGAAGGTCTCACCTGCAATGCTTGAGAGGAGATTAACGGATCTTCTCTTCTCTTTGTACTTGGTCAGGCCTCCAGCCTCTCTCCTTGTGATAATAATAATAACTTTAAATATCTCTAATCCTAAAATCCAATAAAGAATGGATTTTTAACCCCCCTAGCAGGGGTTTATTATTTTGTACAGCCCTTGAACCAAGAATGGTTTTTTACATATTAGAACAGTTGGAAATAACCAAAAGAAGAACAAGATTTCATGACCTAAATAGCATATGAAATTCACATGTGTCCACAAATAACGTTTCAGTGGAAGATATCTATGCTCATTTGATTAAGTACTCTAGGGCTGCTTTCTTTTAAAAATTCTTAACGAATTAATTTGGCTGCGTAGCTGCAGCACGTGGGATCTTCCTTGTGTCATGCAGCCCATGGATTCTCTAGTTGCAGTGCAAGCTTAGTTGCTCCTCAGCATGTGGGATCTTAGTTCCCTGACCAGGGGTCAAACCTGTGTCCCCTGACTTGCAAGGTGGATTCTTAACCACTGAACTAGCAGAAAGCTCCTTGGGATTGCTTTCTTGCTACAGCAGAGTTGAGTACTTGAGATAGAGCTCTGCAAAGCCTAAAATATTTATTTTCTGCCCTTTACAGAAAAATTTGCCCACTCTTGCTTTACAGGTTTGGTCACACAAGATCCCTTACATCATTATGACTTGAGAGATACTCACAGGTAATTATAATCCCATTTTAGCCTTATAAGAGAGAAGAACTCTACTGAAATTTAAAACCAAAAGTTGGCCTGAAGCCTAAAAGTCAGGGATCTGGATTCCAATCCCAGCTCTGTGTGGCCTCAGGCAAGTCACTGCTCCTATTGGTGAGCCTGTTTTAATCCCTTTAGCCTGGGGTTGGGTTAGACAGCTCTTTACCTAAAGAGTGAAGAACAGCCTCTGAGAGAATTGTTAGAAACACAAGGCAGGCTCCATTCCAGGAGGCCAGCTAATAAATAAGATGCTGCTCAGAAGATGCTTGTGGAATGAATCAAGAGGTCTGCCTGACCCCTGTGATAGGCCAGGAGCAGAGCTGTGTTCATCAAGTGTTTATTAAATTAATAATAAAAATAACAGGGCTTCCCTGGTGGTCTAGTGGCTAAGAATCTGCCTGCCAATGCAGAGGACAGGGGTTTGTTGATTTGAAAAATAGCCAGAACCTAAAAATTGAGGTCCTCCCCTGGACAGCAAGGAGATCAAACCAGTAAATCCTAAAGAACATCAACCCTGAATATTCATTGGAAGGACTGGTGCTGAAGCTGAAGCGCCAATACTTTGCCCACCTGATGTGAAGACCCAACTCATTGGAAAAGACACCGATGCTGAGAAAGATTGAAGGCAAAAGGAGAAGGAATCGACAGAGGGTGAGATGGCTGGATGGCATCACTGACTCAACGGACGTGAGTTTGAGCAAACTCAGGGAGATAGTGATGGACAGAGAAGCCTGGCGTCCTGCAGTCCATGGTGTCACTAAGAGTTGGACACGATTTAGAGACTGGACAACAACAAAAATTGAGAGTCATGTTTTATCTGGGAGACAGCATTTCAGGTCACCCTGAGAGAGCTGTTTTGAGGAGGTTGGGTGGGGTGGGTTGGAGGGGCAATCAGGTTAAAAAGAAGTTTGCAACAAAGGGCAGATGGTCTGAACATCAAAAGTATTTTTGTGAATTAAGAAGACCAGAGTTCCCAAGTTAAAGGAATTAAGTGCTTTTCTCTGTATGGGAAGATGCAAGAGTCTGGCCTCACTGAAATCATCCCTTTCCTGTGCACCTCAGCTATCTGGGGAGTTCCTTAGTGCTCAGCGTGGGGAGTGGCTGCGATGTGATGGCTGTTACGTCTCAGGTATTTTTCTCTTTCCTGAGTGCTCTTACGACTCAGGAATTCACATTTGGAGACTGGGGATCCTGATGACTGTGACATCCTTGCTGACTGACAAGGCAGGAAATACTCCATTTGTCAGGTTGGATCCCTGGTCTGGGAAGATCCCACACGCCATAGAACAACTAAGCCAGTGCACCACAGTTTCTGAGCCCATGCACAGCCAACCACTGAAGCCCAAGCATCTAGAACCCGTGCTCCACAACAAGAAAGGCACCGCAATGAGAAGCCTGTGTACCACAGTGCAGAGTAGCCCCCACTGGCCTCAACTAGAGAAAGCCCATGGGCAGGAACTAAAGCCCAGCACAGCCATAACTGGAGCCCATCAGGCTCCTCTGTCCATGGAATTCTCCAGGCAAGAATACTGGAGTGTGTCAGTTCAGTTCAGTTCGGTCGCTCAGTGTTTCCATTGTTTCTCCATCTATTTTCCACGAAGTGATAGGACTGGATGCCATGATCTTAGTTTTTTGAATGTGGAGTTTTAAGCCAGCTTTCTCACTCTCCTCTTTCACCTTTATCAAGAGGCTAAGTTCCTCTTTGCTTTCTGCCATTAGGGTGGTGTCATCTGAATATCTGGAGAAGGCAATGGCACCCCGCTCCAGTACTCTTGCCTGGAAAATCCCATGGGCGGAGGAACCTGGTGGGCTGCAGTCCATGGAGTTGCTCAGAGTCCGACATGACTGAGCGACTTCACTTTCACTTTTCACTTTCATGCATTGGAGAAGGAAATGGCAACCCACTCCAATGTTCTTGCCTGGAGAATCCCAGGGATGGGGAGCCTGGTGGGCTGCCATCTATGGGGTCACACAGAGTTGGACACAACTTAGCAGCAGCAGCAGCAGCAGCAGCATCTGCATATCTGAGGTTATTGATATTTCTCCTCGCAGTTTTGATTCCAGCTTGAGCTTCTTCCAGCCCAGCATTTCGCCTGATGTACTCTGCACGTAAGTTAAATAAGCAGGGTGACAACATACAGCCTTGATGTACTTTTTCCCCAATTTTGAACTAAGTCTGTTGTTCCATGTCTGGTTCTAACTGTTGCTTCTTGACCTGCATACAGGTTTCTCAAGAGGCAGGTAAGGTGGTCTGGTATTTCCATCTCTTTAACAATTTCCTATAGTTTGTTGTGATCCACACAGTCAAAGACTATAGTGTAGTCAATGAAGCAGATGTTTTTCTGGAATTCTCTTGCTTTTTCTACGATCCAATGAATGTTGGAACCAGGAAGATCTCTGGTTCCTCTGCCTTTTCTAAATCCACCTTGACCATCTGGAAGGTCTCAGTTCACACACTTTTGAAGCCTAACTTGAAGGATTTTGAGCCTTACCTTGCTGGCATGTGAAATGAGAACAATTGTGTGGTAGTGTGAACATTCTTTTGCATTGTCCTTCTTTGGGATTGGAATGAAAACTGACATTTTCCAGTCCTGTGGCCACTGCTGAGTTTTCCAAATCTGCTGACATATTGAGTGCAGTACTTTAACAGCATCATCTTTTAGGATTTGAAATAACTCAGCTGGAATTCCATCACCTCCACTAGCTTTGTTCATNAAAAAAAAAAAAAAAGACAGTTTTCTTTTATATCACTATCACTTATCCCAACAACCTTCCACTGTATGGATAAGAGCTGTGCTACAAGAGAAAGCAAAAAAAGCTGACTTAAAACTCAGCATTCAAAAAACTAAGATCATGGTATCTAGTTCAATCACTTTATGGCAAATAGATGGGGGGAAATGTGGAAACAGTGACAAATTTTATTTTGCTGAGCTCCAAAATCACTGTGGATGGTGACTGCAGCCACAGAATGGAAAGACACTTATTCCTTGGAAGAAAAGCTATGACAAATCTAGCAGTATGTTAAAAAACAGAGACATCACTTTGCCAACAAAGGTTCATACAGTCAAAGCTGTGGTTTTTCCAGTAGTCATGTACAGATGTGAGAGTTGGACCATAAAGAAGGCTGAGCACTGAAGAATTGATGCTTTCAAATTGTGGTTCTGGAGAAGACCCTTGAGAGTCCCTTGGACAGCCAGGAGATCAAACCAGTCAATCCTAAAGGAAATCAGGGCCGATGCTGAATCCTTTGGCCACCTGATGCGAAAAACTGATTCATTGGAAAAGTTCCTGATGCTGGGGAAGACTGAGGGCAGGAGGAGAAAAGGGTGACAGAGGATGAGATGGTCAGATAACATCAATAATTCAATGAACTTGAGTTTCAGCAAACTTCGGGAGATAAGGAGGGACAGGGAAATCTGGCATGATGCAGTCCATGGGGTTGCAAAGAGTAAGACATGACTTTACAACTGAACAATAACAGGGAAATTCACACATGAAGAGGTGGCTGTCTTTCACCTGTGTGTGCTTGGTCCTTAGGTGTTTTGTTTCAGCTATTTCAATTTCAGTAATTCTCATTTGTGATGATGTTACTTGTGAAAGACCAATAACAAAGGAGGCAAGATGTCAGTATTTATATAGAGGGAAGTTACCATGCTATCATTACAATTTCATCTTCTTTTTTTCCTTTTTAAATTTCTTTTATTATGAATATAGAACAAATGCCCCAGGAAAAGAGTCCATGATTTCCAGAAACATCAGAGTTCTTTCTGCCCTTTTTATTCTTTGGTGTTGAGGCCAGAATTGCTGTACACAAGCTAAAATCACTTGCCATTGAAACTCATTTTTGGTAACTGACACTTATAGAAATATACTCAAAACAGTACTAAAAAGCTTAAGTAAAGTTATGGTAAACTTGCTTGAGGAAGGCATAAAAATGACTAATTTCTGTTCCAAGATAGCACATGCTTTAGTTTAATACTGACAGTAAAACATAACTTTGTACAGTTTAATAATACTCAACTATATTAATTCAATATTTTTTATTTTTTACTGGAGATAGCAGAATGAACAATAGTATACCCCCACACCTCTCTTTAGGACTTAAGCAAAAATCAGTTAATGATTTTGATTGTAGAAGATCTTACTTCTAATTCTTGATCCTTAGTTCTGCTCTGGGAGATTATACTTTATCCTTGAAATGAAGCCTGCTGAGTTGACTTGCTCAGATGTGCCACATCTTGGTGGAAACATTTAACTGTTGATGTGCTACCCTCCAGTCTGCTGTTACTGCTGATGTGACTTTTCAGATGGGAAAGATGCCATTAGTCTGGCAAAATGAAGATGGTCAGAAACGCTCACCAATACCCAGAAGAAATAGAGAGTGCTTCTGTAAAAGATTTTCACAGCATCGACTAATCTATACTGCCGAGTGCACTGATAGGAAGCTACAGCTTTGGAGAACACAGAACAGACTGAAGCAGATCTGGTTGGTATAGGCAGGGGAGTATAAGCATCTGGGCCCGGGCCAGGGGTTAGGGTTATACCTTTTGGTTGCATAGATGATGTCTGCTGACCCAATGTGAGTCCAATTATGCTGTGTAAGAACTAGCAAAATAGACAAAAGTGGAGGCCCAACAGCTGCTGGGTTGGGCTCATGACGGTCAGCTCCTTCATGCTGGGGAGTGAACACCTGGATTAGGAAAGTAGCTTTCGTGTGACCTCGGGGAGAAAATGAAATATGGACGATTGTAATCAATTTGTTTTTTATTTTTCCTTGTACACAAATCCCAGTCAACGGGTCCTACTTTCTTTCTTTTTTCTTTTATTAATTGTTTACTCACAGCGGACTGAGTCCTCGTTGCTGCGCACAGGCTTTCTCTAGCTGCAGAGTGGGGCTGCTCTTCTTGCNAAAATGAAATATGGACGATTGTAATCAATTTGTTTTTTATTTTTCCTTGTACACAAATCCCAGTCAACGGGTCCTACTTTCTTTCTTTTTTCTTTTATTAATTGTTTACTCACAGCGGACTGAGTCCTCGTTGCTGCGCACAGGCTTTCTCTAGCTGCAGAGTGGGGCTGCTCTTCTTGCCGCGCGCAGGCTCCTCATCGCGGTGGGTCTCGTGTTGAGGAACACTGGCTGTAGGCACGCGGGCTTCGGCAGCTGTGGCATGTGGGCTCCACAGCTGCGGCGCACAGGCCCCAGAGGTGTGGGCTTCAGTAGTTATTCCGAGGCATGTCGGACCTTCCTGGACTAGGGATCAACCCCGTCTTCCCATTCTTGGTGGGTAGATTCTTAGCCACTGGACCATCAGAGAAGTCTCCTACTTTCTTTTTTAAATTCTTGGAATTGTTAGTTTGAACTATCCGTGAGGAGGAATTATGGGGTAGGTGGATATGGTTAGTTTTTAAAGTCTCATATCAGTTTAGAAGCAATTCTAGAAATACCCTAGTACTTTCTGGGAAGACGGTATGGTTGTGATATTTACTAGCCTCACACACTTGGATATGCTACTAGTCTCTGTAAACCTCTGTGTCTTTTTTAACCCTCCTTTGTGTTTAAATATATCATGTGTGTGTATGTGTGTTAGTTGCATAATATTGCTATAATTAGCACATGGGAAAACACATAAGGGCGTAACAGAATTTTTGTTTATCTTATCCTTCTCTTCTTTTCCTTCCCTCCCTTCTCACTTTGTTTCTCCATTTCTCCTCTTCCTTCTGCCCCTTCTCCCTTTTCTATCTCTCTTTCCTTCCTCTTCCATTTTCTTACTTATTCTAAATACAGGACCATTGGTCCAGATAAATCTATTAATTTTTAAAATTGAACATATTTTATACTTTTCCTGAAATTTTTGTGGAACATTTTCACTTCTATCAATCTTGGCTAATTTCTTCCATGAGAAACTGTGTTTACCTCCAAGAAGCAACTTGTAAACAGATAATATATATCTCAGAGAAATTGTTAGTATTTATCTCTAAGAAACAACTTCTGAATTAACTTATTCAGATCACTTTTTGTCTTGATAACCCTTCTGTTCCTCAGGCATTGCTGTGTAAGTGCTAAAATCTTTTTAAAAGCATTGGATTTAAAATTGTTTATTTGCAGGGCTCTTCCATCTTGTTTTATTTGTTTAAAATTACTGAAAATCACCTTATTTTTGGTAAATATGCTGCAGGATCATTATGAGAATGAGGAAAGAGAAAAAAGTAGAAATCCCTAGAACTCAGAAAAAAATCTTTGTTGGTATTTGTTCTACATTGTTTCAGAAACCTTTTGACACACACACACATATAATGAAAGGACTAGTAAAAAAACACTTGTATTAAATACAGCCATGTAATTTTAATTAAGACACTTAATTTTATTATTCTACATTACAGAGGAAAGTCCCCAATGTAAATGGAGTCCTTGCAGAAATTTATGCGCTTTTCTTCATAAGAGATCTTGCTTAAGACAATGGTCCCTAACCTTTCTGGCACCAGGCACCAGTTTCATGGAAGACAGCTTTTCCATGGACCAGGGATGAGGGAGGAGTGGTTCCAGGATGATTCAAGCACTTTGCACTTACCATGCATTTTATTTCTATTATTATTACATTGTGATATATAATGAAGTAATTATACAACTCACCATAATGCAGAATCAGTGGGGGTCCTGCGCTTGTTTGATATGAGTCTGCAAGAAGTTAATTTATTATGGTCTCTGTGCAGTCAGGCGTCTTTGCTAATAATAATCTGTGTTTGCAGCCCCTCCCCGGTGCTAGCATCGCAGCCTCAGCTCCACCTCAGATAACCAGGCATATGATTCTTATACGAAGTGCACAACCTAGATCTTTCACATGAGCAGTTCACAATAAGGTTCACACTCCTGTGAGAATCTAGTGCCACCACGGATCTGACAGAAGGTGAAGGTCAGGTGGTGATGTGAGAGATGTAGAGAGCTCAGCTGTAAACATGCATTAAGCTTCCTGCATTTGTCTGCTGCTGGCTTCCTGCTGTGCAGTCCAGTTCCTAACACTCTGAGGACTGGTGCCTGTCTGTGGCCTGGGGGTTGGGGACCCTGGCTTCAAAGATTCTTCTGATATGAAAAAATAATGTTATGGAACATTGAAAGTTTAGAATCAAGTTTTCAAAACTGTTTCAATTTAATTCTGTATCAATTGACTCTCTTATGAAGGGTGCTGCTGCTGCTGCTGCTGCTAAGTCACTTCAGTTGTGTCCGACTCTGTGCGACCCCAGAGATGGCAGCCCNGGGTGGGGGTGGGTGGGGGAATTATGCTGCCTATGAGCCTGCTGAGGTTAAGGTGTGACAATTTCTCTGCCTCAGAAAGGAGCAGGAAGTTGAGGCATTTTGCAAATTGCTTGGCTTCTGTTAATTGCCCTGTGCCTCTCGGAGCGGACACACATGTTCTGGGCACCCTAATGCATCTCGGGCGGGCATGGGCTAAATAGAAATCCATTCTTGGAGTGACTAAGAGAGCTGGGCATCAGTCATTTAGGCAGCCTGGTAAGAGGAGATAATTAGAGGTTTGTGAATGTCTATTTGAAGCACATAAGTGCAGACCAGGAACTCTAAAAGCACCCCTCGAAGCTCTGGATTTCAGGCTGTCGCCAAGGTCATTCAAACCCAAAGCGCCCAGTGGGAAGGAGTTCCAGCAAACGTCTCATGCAGGGACAGATGGCAGAGTCTAACAGGCAAACGCACTGACGTGGGTCATTGTCAGAACCTCAGGGCTTGATTTCACCCGAGACTTTGAACTTGCCCAATGGCCTTTACAGTCTCTTTTCCTGATTGGGAACTCCTGAAGGGCAGGGCTGGGGATAATTCATCTTTATATCTTGAGACTTTAGCCGAATGTCTGGCATGAGCAGGCAGTAATTGTTTAATGTATGAACAAACCAAACGGGAACAGCCTTCACAGCAGAAGTGAGCAAAGGAAAAAAAAAAACAAAACCCGAATCATTTTCATTTTATCATTGGTTATAAAAATACTGGTAGAATGAACTGACATTGTGGCAGGATCTATGCCAAGTACAGTGCAGGTGCATCATCTGTGGCTATCAGAGGTCATGATTTGTAACAGATTGGTGCCTTTCTAACCCAAGACTGGACAAAGTGGTCAAATTTTGCAGGCAGATGAGAAAGGTGACCTTTTAGACTGAAGGCATAGAAGTTTTCTGGTTGATCCTCATTTTGGGTTACATGTGAGTCTAATGAAAGTGAAAGAAAGTTAGTCTAATCAGTTCAGCTCAGTTCAGTTCAGTTGCTCAGTAGTGAACGACTCTGCGATCCCATGGACTGCAGCACACCAGGCTTCCTTATCCATCACCAACTCCCAGAGCTTGCTCAAACTCATGTCCATCGAGACAGTGATGCCATCCAACCATCTCATCCTCTGTCATCCCCTTCTCCTCCTGCCCTCAATCTTTCCCAGCATCAGGGTCTTTTCCACTGAGTCAGTTCTTGGCATTAGATGGCTAAAGTATTGGAGTTTCAGCTTCAACATCAGTCCTTCCAATGAATATCCAGGACTGATTTCCTTTACGATTGACTGGTTTGATCTTTTTGATCTTCTTGCAGTCCAAGGGACTCTCAAGAGTCTTCTCCAACACCACAGTTCAAAAACATCAATTCTCTGGTACTCAGCTTTCTTTATAGTCCAACTCTCACATCCATATATGACTACTGGAAAAACCATACCTTTGACTAGATGGACCATTGCTGGTAAAGAAATGGCTCTGCTTTTTAATATGCTGTCAAGTTGATCATAGCTTTTCTTCCAAGGAGCAAGCATCTTTTAATTTCATGGCTGCAGTCACCATCTGCAGTGATTTTGGAGCCCAAGACAATATTCTCTCACTGTTTCCATTGTTTCCCCATCTATTTGCCATGAAGTGATGGGACTGGATGCCATAATCTTAGTTTTCTGAATGTTGAGTTTTAAGCCAACTTCTTCACTCTCTTCTTTCACTTTCATCAAGAGGCTCGTTGGTTTTTTTTTGNTGTCTGACTCTGTGTGACCCCATAGACAGCAGCCCACCAGGCTCTCCCGTCCCTGGGATATTGAAGCTATATTTAATCATATTTTGTGTATACCAGCATTTCTCATCCTTGGCTGTTTCATTTCCAAGTGGCTTTTCAAAGGAGGGCTTATGGGTACTCTCTTCTCTAGAGCCTTTCCTGTTTCCTTTATATTTGTACAGAGGCTCTGCCTAGTGTGATATCATTGGTTAACAATTTCTTTTACTCATTGTAGACTTAACCATGTTATAGAAGACAAGTCTGAGACCAAACTATCATTTCTCACCCTTGTATGTGACTTGTTTTTTTTCTCCCCGAATACATGGAGAACTCTTCATCTGTCTGCAAAATTCTTAACCAAGATGTATCTCGATGTTGCACATCCTATACCAAGTATCTCACAAGCCTCATACATTTCAAAATTCAAATTTCATTATAAATGCTCTTTAAGAGGAAAGCCTATATTGCTATTATGTATTTTAATTGGGGTGCCATTTATTACTATGTTGGCTTGTCCTTGGTGTCTATTAACTTGCATCTGTTAATTTATTCTCTTTGTTTTTATACGCTTTCACTGAAATTTTCTCAAGCTCTTCTGTGATATCAGTTGGTTTGCAGACATGTTTATTTGTTTGGAATAATAATTTTTCAATGTTAATTTTAAATAGGATCCTCAGTATCATACATACATAGTTGACCTGTAACTCCTCATATCCTTTAAAAACTTTTATTCTAAACATGATACAAAACCATCTTTTAGCTCCCGTTGGTACTAGTTATATTCCCCAAAATTTGTTCTGTAGTATGGTGATTTCTTTTTTTCTCTGGGGCTTCATTTTTTCTAGGTTAGACATTTATCATACAAAAGATTTTCCTTTTCCTTTTACCGTAGTACCTTTGTTTAGCTGCCATGTCAATTCTGTCACTTTGTTTTTGCTTGGGTGGTTCTGTGCAAGGCTTTTATTCAGTCTGGTGTAGTGTCTCACTGTCTTTGAGAATTGTGTCTTTTCTCCTTCAACAAAAGTTTGAACACTGGGCCTCTCTTATGCTTTCTAAGTTTTTCTGCAGCCTAGAGAATTGTCAGGGGGAGGAGGGGAATTCAGATGCAGAGGTACCCAGATTGCCTTGGTCTACACTTTTCTGAAAGTCTATAAAATATATTTTAGGATATTTCACTCCTTTTGCTTGGGAAGCTGGAACTTCCTTTCCGGTGGTGGAACATGTAGATTTCAGCCAGTTGTTCCAGGCCCTTGTATGATCAGAGAGGTTTATTTCTCTGGTTCACTTTCAGCCCTTTGGTTCACTTTCCTAATTTATCTACTTTCCACAACTGGTGTTCCATCAGTCCTCAGAATTGGAAGAAAGACGACACTACTCACACAATTTCTTTCTTTATATTTGAGAGATTTACTGAGAGTTCTAAGGAATTTTGCCATGTGTTGTGTTGTTCCTCTTCCCTCTATGTAAACCCTTATAAAATCTTATCTTTCCTTAGTTGGATAAAATGATATAAAATCGTATCCTTTCCATAGTTGAGTAGGAATTTTGAAGTTTAGGGGAAATGCCAATGTTCCTTTTTTTGGTTGCTGCCAGGTAATTAAAAAAAAAAAAAAAGGATTCCGTTGTTTGCTTGCTATGTTTTTTTTAGTTAGGGAAAGTGAGAATACATATTCAGGGTTATTCCACTATTTTAACATAGATTTCCCCTCATATTTAAATTTTATAATCCCATATATTGAGATTCAGTGCCCATGTTATGTGAAATCTCAATAACTCTGGAGATTATACAGGGAAAATAGCACCATTCAAAATATTGGCTTTGGAGTCTTGTCTCTGTGACTTAGCTGTGTGACTTTACATACATTACTTTTCCTATTTGAGTCTGATTCCTCATTAACAAAAAATGGGTGAAAACAGTGATAACAATAACTTCTTTATTAGGTGGTTGTGTGGGATAGGGTAGAAAACCTCTTTGAAAATGACAGGTAGGCAAGAGGTACTCATAACTTTTAGTTCGAATGTCTTTCAAAATATCACCAGAGCCATGCTAAAATATTGGCATGTGCTTTGAGAGGCAGTTAAAATTCAATTTTAAATATTTTTACTGCGTTATGGTGATTTCTGTGTATTTATTATAAAAAGCCAGGCCTATAGAGTAAAGGGAAAAAGAGCAATTAATCAAGATCTCAGGCTCTCTTTTGACAGTTTTTAGTATCAAAAGGTTCTTCAATTTCAGCAGTAATTGGCCTTTTTTTTTTTTTTTTTCCTGTACCAGGTAGGCCCTGTGAATTTAGTGGCTAGCTTCTGTTCTTCATGGGAAATTTCAGTTTCTGGATTTTGCTTCTTTTTCTTTGCCTCATCTTCCTGAAATAAATAATGCAAGGCAGCAGCATCTGTATAGTACGGAAGTCTCTGCTGACCTGGAAAGCAAGACTGTCAGGTATATTTTCTGTGAGAAATATCAAGTTTGCAGTAGAGGGAATGAGAATAACAAGGTTTTGTCCAGTGTCACATTCCTCTGGCTGAAATATTCAAGAAATGATTTTTTTAAAAAAATGTTTGTGCATATGCGGGTCTGAGTAGGAGTAACAGGCGCTGTTATTGGTGGGCAGGACTGGGACACCAGGGCCCTGGGGTCAGACTGCCAGCTCTGACCTGACCCAAAGCTGACTTGCTCTGGTTTATGTTTATATACTCAGAACTGTGAAAGTTTATCATGCATTAACTTTAATATATCAAAGTGCTGTTGTTTGACGAATAATAATAAAATTGAAATGATAGCTGTGATTTACTGAGTGACTATCATGGATATAATAGGCTGGTATATTTACTTGTTTTCTCCTGCAATCCTCGCAGTGGCACTGCCAAAAGAGCATTATCCCTCACTGTAGCAATGAGAATAATAATCTGAGAACGGTCAAGTAACTTTCCACCATCAAGTCTTTCAGCTCCTAAGTAACACAGATGTAGTGTCACTAAGCTATAAATGGCTGTCTAAAATGTATGTCCTGGTTTCTCAGATTACAAAGTTCTCATTTTCCATTGTTCTATATTGCTTCCCAGAAATCTCAATAACTTAGCAGGAAGATATTTTTTTCCATTCCACATCTTTACAACTTTGTTGAGAATTAATTTGCATATCAAAGTTTGACCCCTTTAAAGTATATAATTCAATGGCTTTTAGTATATTTACAGAGTTGGCAAACCATCACCATCATCCAGTTTTGGATTATTTCCATCATACTAAAATGAAACTTTAGAGAATAAAGATGCACACTGCACNGCTTCTCCCGCCGTTCCCTCCGCAGGGCCCGGCCCCGGCGGTCCCACAGCTCCTCTCAGTTCCGCTATCAGAGCAACCAGCAAGAACTCACTCCACTGCCCCTGCTCAAAGGTGAGCCCGGCTGCTGGCCGCGAGGGGACCTGAGTCCTGGAGTGGGCCAGCGAGCCTTGGGGGTGGGGGAGTGAGAAGCAGCTGGCAGCTGTGATCCGACGGAGTCTGGATGACCCCTTCCGAGCAAGCGACTCCATCACCTGCGCTGACCCCCACCCCCCCCAGCCCTCTCGCCCTCTGTGCTGACGCATGGCCTGACTGGCCTGTCATCCTTGGAGGTGGGGCATCTGGAGGTGGTGCCACCCTGGGGGGCAGACCAGGGCTAAGGGTGGGGCCTACAGCCTGGGTTCCAGGAAGCCACTAGCAGCCTGCTGCTGCCAGGGTCCTGGAGCAGGTGCTCAGCATGGCTCCCTGAAGTTGTGGTGTTGTCCCCCCACCTCGGGGTACAGGGCCCCACTAGCTGAGGCAGAGGGCACCCGGGAGACTCCTAGTCCAGCTCTTCTCTCCACTTCTGGCTATTAGAACAGAGTGCTCCCTAGGAGAAGGAGGCCGTGGCTACTGGGGGCACCTGTGGAAGGCCCAGGTGTCCAGGGTCTGTAATGCTTTCCAGTCAGGCCGTCGTGTTCTCTGGGCCTCAGTTAGGATGAAGAGATGAAGCTCCTTTACCTCACGAGAATGGAGGATGGGACAGAAGTGGTTTACTTTCCGCAAGGAGTAGGAGATGGTCCAGAAGCATGGGGCATGGGGGCAGAGGAGCCTGCCCTAGGGATTAGGAAGACCCGCCCCTGCCCAGAGCTGCAGCAGCTGGGGCCCAGGCTCAGACCCCTCCTCCCTCCCCAGATGTGCCAGCCTCTGAGCTGCATGAGCTGCTGAGCCGGAAGCTGGCCCAGTGTGGGGTGATGTTTGACTTCTTGGACTGTGTGGCCGACTTGAAGGGGAAGGAGGTGAAGCGGGCGGCACTCAATGAGCTGGTGGAGTGCGTGGGGAGCACCCGGGGGGTCCTCATTGAGCCTGTCTACCCAGACATCATCCGCATGGTGAGCACCTTGGTGCGCATGGGAACCCCACTGCCAGCCCGCGGAGCTCCCGGGCAGAGAATAAACCCATGCCCTTTGGTTTGGCCTTAGGGCCCATGTCTCCCGCCTGACCCATGTCCCAGCCCCACTCCTGCCCAGCACCCTGCCAGTGTAGGTCCCTCAGTGCCTCCTGGACTGGTCCCACCCTGTCCTTTGGCTTACGCTCTCCTGAGGCCTGGTGTGCCCTCCTTGTGCCATGGCCTGGCTCATCTGCTGCTTCTTCCATGAAGCCTCTCTCAGTATTCAAACTAGAAATCTCCCTTCGCTGCTTAGAAGGTCCGTCGACCTTACCATCTTCCATCTTGTCTTCCCTGCTGGACTGCACCTGATAGAGGGTGGGGATGTGTCTCATCTGCCCCTCAGTCCCCAACTGCAAGCCCAGGTCTTCCATGAACTAGATGTTCAGGCAGTGATTGCAAAGGAAGGAACTGCTTGCTGAGGCAGGTGCTGAGGCCCGTTAGACTTTGGGTGAGGGATGTCCTAGCTTCTGCCTCAGAGGGTTCTTCCTTAAAGAACCCTGACCTGCCCCTCAGATCTCAGTGAATATCTTTCGGACCCTGCCGCCCAGTGAGAACCCTGAGTTTGACCCTGAAGAGGATGAGCCCAACCTTGAGCCTTCATGGCCACATCTTCAGGTAGGAGGGCTGGGGAAGACAGGGATATGAGTTTCAGAAGAGACCTGAGGAGGGGGTAGAGGGTCTCCTGAGATCCTGGACTGTTGGCTGAGGGCCACAGGGCAGGATGAAGTGGGAGGCAGTTCCTGAACTCACCATGTCGTCTGTCCCCTCCTCCAGCTGGTATATGAGTTTTTCCTGCGTTTCTTGGAGAGCCCAGACTTCCAGCCCTCTGTGGCCAAGAGATNACTGTTGGCTGAGGGCCACAGGGCAGGATGAAGTGGGAGGCAGTTCCTGAACTCACCATGTCGTCTGTCCCCTCCTCCAGCTGGTATATGAGTTTTTCCTGCGTTTCTTGGAGAGCCCAGACTTCCAGCCCTCTGTGGCCAAGAGATATGTGGATCAAAAGTTTGTCTTGATGGTGAAGTGGGGAACCCAGGCTGGGTGGTATCATGGGGCAGGGGCAGGGCTCTCTGTGGGGGCATGGGGATAGGATGGGAGTAGCCTGGCTTGGTCCCTTTCCTAACCCCTGATCCCGGCTCCCACAGCTCCTGGAGCTGTTTGATAGCGAGGACCCCCGGGAGCGTGAGTACCTCAAGACCATCTTGCACCGGGTCTATGGCAAGTTCCTGGGGCTCCGGGCCTACATCCGCAAACAGTGCAGCCATATTTTCCTCCGGTGGGTGCCTGCTGCCTGCCCTGCTGAAACCTCTGGAGGGAGTGGGGAGAGCTGTGGGAAGGACAGAGGCAAAGGCTCCTGGGCTAGGGGACCCTGTAGAACTATGGTTTACTGAGTTTTTTCCTGGCAGCATGTACTGCTACCAATAGTACTGCTTATACAAATCCTATGAGATCAACAGAGAAAGGGTATTTATTTCCGTTTTACAGATGAGAAAATAGAGGCTGAGAGATGAAATGGCTTTCAGGGACTAGGTCGTTCAGGGGGCCTAGGATCTAAATCTTTTTATTTTTGTTGTGCCAGGCCATAGGACCCAAAGAAAGGGATTCTTTCTGTAAATATGTATTGAGCACAAATGCCTACTTGGCATCAGGGTCCCATATGGCCTTGTAGTTGAGACTGGCTCTTGAGCTCGATGGCCTGTGTTTGAGTTTGGTTCAAATACTTGGGTGAATTTGGGCAAAATATTTAAGCTTTTTCCTAGCTTCCTCGTCTCTAGAATGGGAATGATAACTATACTAACACAGAGACAGTTGTCAAGATGAAATGAGGCAATGCCTTTGCTCACTATAGCTCCTGGATGAAGGCTAGAACTCTGAAACCTTAGCTCTTATTGTTATTAGCTACAAAATAGGTGAGGAATGATCCCTGTCCTCCAGGAGCTCAGGGTATTAGATCCCTTGCTTATTAATTTTAGGGCAAGTTTGACTGAGCTGCTGAGCCCTGATTTCTTCATCTGTGTAATGGATCTAATAAGCTCTACCTCTTGGGATAGTTTTGAGAAATACATAGCCCAGAATAGACACTGTCATTCTTTCGGTTGATTGGCATGAAGAGTGAAGGACTCAGGCTGAATGCCTGTGGACTGGATGGGACCAGGTAATGAGAGTTAAGGTCTGGCAGACGATGCTTCACAGAAGAGAGGTTTGTGCTGGGACCCAGAGTAGCAGTGGTGGCTGGGCTGAGAGGGTGACACAGAAGTGGGTGTGGATGTCAGTGGGCCTGGTTTGGTGTTTGGGGAAGAGAGCACAGCCTCTGGGTTAATGTGCAGGGCTGGGGTGGGTAGGCAGGGTGGTTAAGAGGAGGGTTGGGCCTGCTCCAGTTGCCTTGAACTCTTGTGCCTCCTTCTCTTCCTCTCAAAGGTTCATCTATGAATTCGAGCACTTCAACGGCGTTGCTGAGCTGCTGGAGATCTTAGGAAGGTGACTCTCTCTGGGCCTCAGCTGTAGCATCTGGAGGATTCTGGGAGGAGGGACAGAGGCCCAGTCACCCCAGCCCTCTGCATCTCTTCTGTCCCCTCCTCAGCATCATCAATGGCTTTGCACTGCCCCTGAAGACTGAGCACAAGCAGTTCCTGGTTCGAGTCCTGATCCCCCTGCACTCTGTCAAGTCGCTGTCTGTCTTTCATGCCCAGGTGAGGCCCAGGCCTGGCCCTGCCACAGTGGAGAGGTCCTGAGGGTCAGGGCAGCCACCCGGACTGGCAGGGTCAGCCTGACACTCTGACTCCAAGCACTCGAAAACGTGAACTCGGGTTCCTCTCTCACCTTTTTCTTGACTGATTCTCTTCCATCTACCTTAGAGAATCCCCACGATCCTTTCAGGCTGATCTTAGACATCAGCTCTCTGAAGGCTTCCCAGCCCCCTCCCTCTTAACTTGCTCTGGGCAGGATTAGGCTCTCCTCTTTCTATAGTCCCATATATCATGATACAGATTGTGGTTATGGAACCGTCTATAAAATTTATAAGGATTAGTTTGCTGAATATTTCCCCTGTAGGGTCATTATTGTGTCCCTACACATCAAACACAGTGCCTGGTATGTCCTCAGTTCAGTCGCTCAGTCGTGTCCGACTCTTTGCGACCCCATGAATCGCAGCACACCAGGTCTCCCTGTCCATCACCAACCCCCGGAGTTCACTCAGACTCATGTC
>SJYV01017806.1:90808-132593 GCA_006410875.1 Neotragus pygmaeus
TTCTTCACAGTCCAACTCTCACATCCATACATGACCACAGGAAAAACCATAGCCTTGACTAAACTGACCTTAGTCGACAAAATAATGTCTCTGCTTTTGAATATACTATCTAGGTTGGTCATAACTTTTCTTCCAAGGAGTAAGCGTCTTTTAATTTCATGCCTGCAGTCACCATCTGCAGTGATTTTGGAGCCCCAAAAAATAAAGTCTGACACTATTTCCACTGTTTCCCCATCTATTTCCCATGAAGTGATGGGACTGGATGCCATTATCTTCATTTTCTCAATGTTGAGCTTTAGGCCATCATAGATGGTCAGTAAATGCTTGTTGAATGAGTGAAGAGTAAATGAGCAAATATCTGTTGTCCTCTCCTGACCCCTGTCCTCTTTCTCTCTGCCTACCCCTCCACCACCCTACCCCCGCTCCCTTGCAGCTGGCATACTGTGTGGTGCAATTTCTGGAGAAGGATGCAACCCTGACAGAGCATGTGAGTACCTCTGGTGTGTGCACTAAATTGCTTCAGTCTTGTCCGACTCTTTGTGGCCCTATAGACTGTAGCCCGCCAGGCTCCTCTGTTCTTCGGATTCTCCAGGAAAGAATACTGGAGTGGTTGTCGTGCCCTCCTCCAAGGGATCTTCCCAGCCCAGGGATTGAACCCACGTCTGTGCATCTCCTGCACTGCAGGTGGATTCTTTACCACTGAGGCACCAGGGGAGCCCTCAAGCACCTCTGGCTGGGGAGGCAACCTGGTGTCCTAGCAGGCCTGACTCCTTTCTGCCTCAACTCCCACAGGTGATCCGGGGGCTGCTCAAATACTGGCCAAAAACCTGTACCCAGAAAGAGGTATGAAGGAGGGCTCTGGTGTCCACTGCAGGGAGGCTGGGAAGACTTGGCTTCCCGAAGGCAGTCGGGTGTATGTCGGGGGAGATGGGAGCCGTCGCCCCTGTGTCCCTGCCCCCACCCCAGGTGATGTTTCTGGGGGAGATGGAGGAGATTCTGGATGTTATCGAGCCCTCACAGTTCGTGAAGATCCAGGAGCCCCTCTTCAAGCAGGTGGCCCGCTGTGTGTCCAGCCCCCACTTCCAGGTACAGGTGGGGACAGGTGGGGTGAGAGCCAGGGTATGGACTGGAAGGTTGGCAGGTTGACCTCACACAGCTTCCTCTGCCCTCAGTTTCTCCTCTGGACCTTCCTGGGTCTGATAATGTGGAGATGCTGGACTCAGGGTCAGGAGACCTCCCAGTGGCTGAGGAGATTCGAGCAAATCACTTCACCACTCTGAGTTGGATTAAGCTTCCTTATCTGTAGAATGGGCCAACTGGGTGGAGAGGAGAACTGAAGAGATGGTAGCATAAACACATCTGGTAAACTGAAATGGATGTTTACCAAATGTCCATGAATGGGATGGATGGTTGTCATCACTTTCCCCCTTTCTTAGTGGCCTTAAATTTCATTAACCTCACAGAGACCAGCAAGGCTTCCCCACTCCATCCCGGCTGGATGTAACCAGTGTTCTCCTACATGTGTATGCAGACTGTCATTTTTATAAACCGTAACCTGGTGGTTGTCAATTTTTCCTCACAGTGACTCTGGCACTTCAGTTTATTAAATACCTCATATAATTCTTATAACAGCCATATGGAGGTAGCTATTATTAGCCCCAATTTACAGATTTGAAAACTGAGGCTGAGGGGTAAATTGCCTTTCCCAAAGTTATGTGGCCAGTGTGTAGTGGAGCCAGGATTCACTTTGAGCACTGGACTCCAAATCCAGTGTCTTTGCACCTCACCACGTTGGCCAGATGAACCCTGAAGATGGGGTGTAAGGAGGACAGCGTGCCCTGGGCTTGGGGCTGGGTCTGATTCCAGGACAGGCACCTGCAGGGAAGCCACTGAGGCGCTTACTCTGCCATCTCGCTGCCCCAGGTTGCAGAGCGGGCTCTGTATTTCTGGAACAATGAGTATATCCTGAGCCTCATTGAGGACAATTGCCACACTGTGCTGCCTGCTGTGTTTGGGACCCTCTACCAAGTCTCCAAGGAGCACTGGAATCAGTGAGTGCCCAGGCTTTGACCTGACCCACAGAGGCTGGGGCAGGGCCAGCCAGGCCAGAACTGGGGTTACTCCTGGCTGGAGAGGATCAGGGAAGGCATCTGAAGGTGCTGAGGGCTGGTGAAAGGGGAAGGAGAAGGGTGGTGCTTGTGGTGTTCAGGGCTGCAGGCTGTGTTTGGGACACAGAGATAGGCAGAATGCTGGAGTGGGAGGTGGGACCCAACTGAAATTGCTCTCATCTCTCACCTCGTCCTTGTCCCTGCCAAGAACCATTGTGTCTCTGATCTACAATGTGCTCAAGACCTTCATGGAGATGAATGGGAAGCTGTTTGATGAGCTCACGGCTTCCTACAAGCTGGAAAAGCAGCAGTGAGTGCTGAGAGGCTGGGCATGGAGGGGGAGGGGAGAAAAGCAGGAAAAGGACCAGCTCCTAAGGGTTGGAGGGAACCTAAAAGGACAACCCATATCCCATCTGGTCAGATGTTTAAAGTCTCTCCCTATGGTCTTGTCACGTGCTGGGCCATCTGTGCCCAGCTTTCCACTGCATCCTCCAATTATCCTCCCAAGTACTTCCTCCTAGTATGGAGGTTACTGGTGGCTCAGTGGTAAAGAATCTGCCTGCCAATGCAGGAGATGCAGGTTTGATCTCTGGGTCAGATAGATCCCCCGGAGAAGGAAATAGCTACCCATTCCAGTATTCTTGCCTGGAAAATCCCATGGATAGGGAAGCCTGGTGGGCTACAGTCCATGGGGTTGCAAAAGAGTTGGACATGACTTAGCAACTAAACAACATAACAACAGCCCTTCAGGCGGGGCCTCTCAGGGCCAGGCTGATCCATCTACTGCATTACCATGGGCTGGGACCCGTCTCTCCTCGGTGTTTTCTCCCCAAGTGGAAGATTCTCACTGAGTCTCTTTGCCGGTGGGGTGGTGGTGAGGGAGTTAGATTGCAGTTGGAGCTCCAGGAAGGGAACTGCCTCTCCCTCTCTCCCCAGGGAGCAGCAGAAGGCCCGGGAACGTCAGGAGCTGTGGCAAGGCCTGGAGGAGCTACGGCTACGCCGGTTACAGGGGACCCAGGGGGCCAAAGAGGCCCCGCTCCAGCGGCTTACACCCCAGGTCACCAGTGGAGGTCAGAGCTAAAGATCCCCAGAAGGGGAGGAGCTAAACCCAGAGCTATCAGTCCCTCCACCCTCCCTCCTGCCCAGGGGCCCAGAGAGATACACACCTGCTCCTGGCCTTGCCAGTGGGGGCTCAGAGGGCTCCCTGCCTGGCCCAGCGTGGGCAGTTTCCTCTGGGGGGAGAGGAGGAGAGATGGTGGTCCTGGCAACAGAATTCTCAGGCCCTCCTGGCAGGACTGGACCAGGGTGCGCTTGATTAGGAAGCGGCCATTGGGGACTGCCCTGCCCCACAAAGCTGGGCTCCAAACTGCAGGCAGGTTCCCACCCCCCGCTCCCAGCCTAGGGCAAGGGGACGCAGCCCCTCGCCTGCCCACCTTGTGCCAGCGCGAGGTCCTTCCTCACCCCACCATGGGATCCATGGTCTATTTATTCTCTCCCAGCTCCCCTGCAACACAGACATTATCCTGGGCCCGGGGCACTCTCCTCCCCTCTCCTCCCTGGCCCTGTACATCCTTGTCCCCTTTTTATTTATTGGGCAGGGGGAGGGGTAAGGGCACAGGCAGAAGATTCCCTGTGTCCTGGGACAAGGTGGGTGGTCACAGTAACTGTGGTCTGTTCCCCTTTCCATGGCTGGGGGTAGATTTAATAAAGAGAGAAAGTCACAATCTGCTTGCTTTATTTAGGGGTAGGGACAAGGGGGAGGTGAACTGATGAAGGACTGGTTCAGAAGCCAGGCAGAGGTGGGGAAGAGAAACCCCCCTCTTTTCACAGGGTTGGACCTGTTATCCTTACTGCGGTTCAGGATATATGGGCTACACTCCAACTCTAAACCCTGTGACTGANTGTTACCTTCTCATAATGCGTTAAATTTTAAACCTCTTTTCCTTTATTTCTCCCAACAGATCTTGAAAACTTTAAGCCAAGAACAAGAAGCACTGTGTCAGTCCGCCAAGGTCAGGGGATGGTGCTGCTGTGTGGTCCACCAGCCCATTCTGGAGGTAACTAAGTGCACCCCAATGCGCACGCTTCACTGGCGGCTATTTTGCTTGCTGATTGTTCTCCCGTGAGCATCAGCTTGGGGGACAGTGTCATTTGTAGAGTTTCCCAAAGTCCCTCTGTGTGGAGGAAGCATCGTTGGCAGTACCTCCCACAATTAGAATAAGAAAATATCAGATTGTGCAAATGATCCACCCCGCTGCTGTCTACCTGGCACAAGGGGAAAGACACCTGAGTCAATCAAACTCAGAATCCTGTTGCTGGATAAAACCACGTAGGTAACTCGCCAGCACTGCTGCCAACTTGGTTGTGTTAAAGGACAGCCTTGCTTCATTTCATCTCACTGTGTGTCTGTGAAGGGATCAGACCCAGAACCAAAATCCCTTAACCACAGAACCAGGGTGATGTTGTGAGCACACATAATGACTGGATCAGTTAGGAATGCATTTGATTGCAGGTCTCTGAAAACAAAGCTAACACTGGCTTCCATGGACTTATGTTTGTCCTATCCTCACACACACAAGACTTCCAAAATTATATAGTGTAAACTTGGGACTACTTCTTAGGCATATCTACCAAGACTCAAGANGGAGGCTGTTGGCCGGTGTCCTGGCATAGGTGGATAGGGACACTTCTCTGTTCCCCTCATCACTGTCTTGGTCATAAGACAGTGATGCTATAACTATATGTGATAACTAACCTATGCTATAACTGTGCTATTAACTAACCACATTGCATACAAATTCAGTAAACATGAACCTTATTAATAGTGTAAGTCTCCAAGATACTTCTCATTAAAAAAAAAAAAAAAAAAAGGTCATACCACAACTGGTATGATAGCTGTACCATCTATTCTCTCTTTTTTTTTTTTTCCGGAAAATTTTCCTTGTCACATTATTTTCATTCTCTCAGTGATTATTTGGGAACATACCCCTGAAGAAGGTGAAAATTCTCTTAGTGTTATCATAATGCCAATCTGGGCCAGTATCGTTGATGTGGGTTTTATTACTTTATTGAATTTCCTCCTGTGTTTTATTTCAAGAGTTTGTATCGTGGTGGATATGGTTCCATAAGCATATGTTTCCAAATGATAGACTGCTAGATGGATCTTTCCCCTCTCTTTAATTCAAATATCTGATGTCTCCTTTTCATCAGGGTCTTGAAAAATGAATCAGATCTCTGGAGTCAAAACTCTTAGTGGTATCTCTACTGCCTATCTATAACAAAGGATCTGAAATCCTTCAGGATCAAGTAGTTTAAACTTGATACTGAAATCTCAGAGGAAATATTTGCAATATTTTTTGTGGTCCATGTGGGTAGTATGATTCTTGCATCAAGAAGTAAATAATAATTATGGTTTACTTCAGTAATGTAAACGTTTACATAAAANACTCTAAACCCTGTGACCAGGGGGAGGGGGAGGGGGGAAGGGTGGGCTAGTAGCGCGAGAGGCGACACATGTCACACTGGCAGGCCCTGGCCGTGAAGATCTCCAGCTCCTCCTTCCGGTTCCCCCCACAGTGCAGCTGCACCTTCACCTGTAGGAGAGGCGGGGGTCTGCTCCAGGCTCCTTTCTTAGGCCATCTTGGATCCCTGCCTCCTCTGACTCCGCAACCCCAATGAGCCCCTGCCGAGCTCAGCCCCCTCACCTTCCTCAGACCGCTGATGGTACAGCACTGAGACACGGAGGTGATGTTGTGTCGATAACCACTGGCCACCAGCACGGAGTACCGGGAAGGGAAGGCGCTGGACTCGCAGTGGCCCACACAGGCCTGGGCCACATGGGAGCCCTGGCAGGTGCCTTGGCGGTCACTTCGCACCGTCACGTTGAAGGCTAGGAGACAGGGGAGTGGTCAATGGTGCCTTGGCGGCTTGCCCAGAGCCTGCCACCTGAGCCTCACTGGGTCCCTCCAGGGTGCTGCTTGCCCCGCCTTGGTCCAATCCATCCTCTCTTTGCTTCCACCCAGCTCTCTGCTCCCAGAGTCACTTACGGTGCAAGTGGCAGCCTGGGATGACGGCCTGTCGACTCTGGCCTTCAGTGACCGCCAGGAGCAGCAGGCAGAGGAGCAGGGTTTGGGGGGACGCCATGGGCATCTGAAACACAGAGGGTGGATAGATGTTTCTAGATGGGTGTGCAGGTGCGGGGGAGGAGCTCTTTGCATGCTGCAGCCTCTGGGTGAATGAGCTGGGGCTAGGCTGGTCTGACTGGGATGCGGCATGCCTTAGGGGCTGGCTGTCTTTTCCTCGTGTGTGCCTTTGGGTGTATGTGTATGTGCATGTATGTGTGTACCCATACTCTCTGGATGGGTGTGAGTGTGAGCAGCTGTCCCAGTGTGACTCGCGTGTCAGCCCACTGCAGTGATTCTCCTCAGGAATCTCCTCCACCATCTGGAGCACAAACCTCTGCCTCCCTCCGCCTGCCCCATCTGGGCCTGCAGGACCCTTAGCTACAGCCCCCAGGCCCTCCCGGGCTCTTGCTGCCTCAGTGAGCTCACCGCTTCTGAATGGATTGGTGAATGGCTCCTCTTGCCTCCTGCTGGTCTCCAGACAGTGCTGGCTCTCTGAGTTTTTATTCGCCATCATCCTGGAGCCACGCCTTCTTGGAGATCAGCTTTCAGGCCTGCCTCTCTTCTGCCTGAAGCCTCACAGCAAAACCACCTGGGAGATCCCGCTCTTCTCTGAGGTGTGGTCCTCAGAGGGTGGTTTCTGCTTTCCAGCTGTCCTAGGGCTGCCTGTGGCCCAGGGCTGGGGAAGTGAGGTGTAGAGAGGCCAGGACCTGGCAGAGGGGGCAGTGTGTGTGTGCTTGCGGAGAGAAGGCTCTGGACTGGGCTGAGTTGTGGCTACCTGGATTCTCTTTGTTGTGTGACCTCAGGCAGGACACTTCTGTTTAGGGCTTTGCCAGTCCAACCTTAAAGTGATTAAACTCAGCCCTGCCTATCTCTTGTACCCACTGCAAAGGTAAGGGTGGAGAGGAGATTCTTAAGGACAAGGGAGGTGACAGCGTCTCACTGATGATATCAGTGGGGATACCCTGAGAGGTGCTTCATGGCAGAGCCAGAGAAGAGTGGGGCAGGGGGTTCTAAGTTCGTTTCAGAGCTTCACTTTCACTGTCAAGTGGATGACTTCTCATTCTGGGGGTCACCTACAGGGTGGGGTTCCCCCTAGTTCCTGGAATAACAGGGACCCGACACTTGGAAGAGCCCGAAGCCATCAAACCCAGCAGATCCGATCATTTAGTCCAGCCCTGGCTCTGGTGTTGCAAGTGGAGGCAACTAAGGTTCAAAGAAGGAAATTTACTGAAGGTCACACCGCTAGTTCATGGCAGGGCTGATTTGGAACCCAAATCTGCTGTTCATGCATGGTGCTAAATTATACCTGGGGCGAAAATGTGGCAAGTTAGAAAAAGACACCTCATCAGCGAGAGCCACAGGGGCTGGGGCAGGGGAGAAATCAGAAGTAAGCCAGTGCTAACTCTGGCCCTGCACACCCCAGAGCTATAGTCTCACTGACCTACTCAGAGAAGCAGAGCCAACCACACAGCCAGCCAGAGCTGGAAGACACTTGAGAGCTCATCAAATCCTACCCTTTGATTTTCCAGATGAGAAAATAAGAACCAGAAAGGAAAGTGATTTTGCCAAGGGTTCGTTGTAAGCTTGGAAGTCAGAATGGCACTACTCAGATCTCCAGACTCTGGAGCTGAGCCTCTGGACAGCTTTGTAAAGCAGGCTGTGTTTGGGACAGGAGGGCAAAGGCTGCAAACACAACTTGTCCCTAGTCCTCCAGTCCTTACGCAGAGTGACTTCCCCTTCAGTCCTTCTCCCCTCAGGTCCCAGGCCCTTCAGTAGCTCACCTCATCTGTCCTCCCCACCTAAGGGAAAGGTATCAGAACAAGGGGTCTCCAAGAGACCCCTTTAGCAGTCCAGCCCTAACTTTTCCATTTACCATGAGACACTTCCAGCATGACAGATAATCAGCTCTGTTCAAAGAGTAGGAGTAACAAGGGCTCATTACCTTACAAAGTGGCCTATTCTAATACTGGTCATCTCTACAGTTAAAAAATGCCTCTAACCTACACTGACTTCAAGTTAATCCAGTAAACTGGTCTGCATTACTGTCAAAAGCCAAAGGAGTAGCTAGATGAGAAGAATTTATCAGAAGAGACTGTATTTTGGGGCCAAATAGGGTGAACCGACAAGACATGACTTCCTGGGGGGCAGCAGGGCTCAGGACATGGAGTCTTGCGAGGCCCCATTCTCTAACCCGGCCAGGAGAGTTGAAGATTTGAGGTCAAGTCGGACACGACTGAGCGACTGAACTGAACTGAACTGACTCCGCCTACCCAAAGTGTTCTGTCAACAACTGGATCCCTGTATCTTGAGAAAAGAGTTTGCTCTCTCTCTACCCCCACTAAAATTCAGTCATTAAGTCTTCATCAATAATTTATTGTCATTAGAAATCAAAGTGCCAGAGATGAAAGACCCAACTGGCCCATTGGGCAGTAACATTCTCAGACTAGAGCATTTTAGAAACTTACATTCTTAGTGATTTAAATTGGGTGAGGACACTCCTTTGTAAAGAGGCAAATGACAGGACAAACCCACAAGGGGACTCGGAGTCTGGGGCTTTCGTTCTCCATGACTGGAACGTCATAAGCAGAGAGTGGAGTGGGAAGGGTCACTGCGCCTCCCACTGCTGCATTTAGGAGGCTCACTGGCTGCTCTTTCTGAAGAAATACCTAAACGGGAAGAGAGAGCTGCAGAAGGAGAGCAGAGCAGGTTGAGACTCCAGAGGTCCAGTCCCCGTATCCCAGGTCCCATTAGGGCTCTATTATTAGCTAGGGCATTTCTGCTCTGAGACCACTGATTGGAAATTCAAGTCTGAAACAGCGTTTGAGAAGGTACCCAAGTTAACTTATACTCTGGAAGTATAAATAAAGAACAATAGCAATGGGATGGCTGAGCTCTAGACAGATGAAGGGATTTGTTTTGTACTCTGCAAAAAGGACTCTGAAGACAGAGCCTAGGTTCAGAGAGAAGAATGGAACTATTTTAGTAATGAAATCAACTGAATAACCCAAACACAGTAAGAATGGTTGTTGTCCAAGTAACATTTGGGATATCAGATTCAATGCTGGGCACATCAGGGTGGGGTAGGTTAGTTAGGACCCTAAAGCTCTATCTCATTTCCATCATTTTGTGTTCTGCACAAAATAAGAGATTTATAAGGGTAGTCTGCTTTCTTTTCTAGTCTACTTTCCCTGAGAGATTCAATGGGGCTAAGTTTAATGGCAGGAGAGAAGTCTGTCTTACGTCAGAAACCCAAAGAAGCCACTGGTTCCCAGCTCTGTGGGTCCCTCAGCTGGAGGTGGACTGTTCCGCTGCGATGGTGGGATAGTCTTCTCTACCAGGCTGTCCTCCCACTTAGAGTCTGCAAGGGAAACACCCAGGCAGGGAAAGGGCTACTTGCATGCGAGCGGGAGAAGACAGGACACCGAGCATGAGCCAAGGGCAGCCTCAAACCAGGATATGTGAACCCAGGTGCACTGTTTGCTCTGATCTTCTCAATTTCATCCCAGCTCAGTAAGAGGCTATTCTGACCTTGGAGTATTTTCAAAATCATGTCGAGATTTTTCACACTGCTCAAATCCTAGACACCTACCATGGCTGGTGTGTCTACCCGTGGACTGACAACTTGTTGGAGAATTCACTTTGCTCATGTGCCTGCATCTGTGACAACTGCATCCATACTGAATTCTCATGCTGAGTGAAAGATCAGCAAGCCGAAAGGGCGACACCTTGACACGCATTCCCAGCCCCTGCTGAGCACCATCTGCACCTTCGATATTAACACTAATGCCCCAAAGAGAAGAGGAGCAGAGACAGCTTCCCAGAGATTGTTCTCTGGTATAAAAAAGCAAAGCATATCCCTCCCAACTTTTCTGTAAAACTTACATGGAATGTTCTGAAACTGTGGGAGCACCAATTTTGCTATCAGAAGCACAAGAAGAACATGCATGGCCTCTTTCACTCCATTTGGGAACTGCAGGGATTCCTATTACCCCAGAGCATGCCCCTAGACTGAATGGCCAACAAGCACCTCCTCGGGAGCAAGGCACACTGCCCACTGAGTGTGCCCAGACTCAGAGCTGCTTTGCTCATCAGGGGACTAAAGAGGACAGAATGCTTATTAGAGGAGAACAAATATGAATTTCCCGGAACCTACCCTGCTCCTGGACATTGGTGACATCAAACGCTGGGGTCTTCTGGCACTCTTGCTGGGTTTTTCTTTCTCTGTTCTGATGAAAAGGCCAAGAAAAGTCTTAAACTTTACTCTTTTCCAGCTTGGGGGTCTGAATGCTATTTGCTGGTGAAGAGATTTTGCATCAGTGCTGGGGTCTGGCTTCTGACTGCCCGGGCAGGTTCTATTTTTTTGTCTTTNTCTTTCTCTGTTCTGATGAAAAGGCCAAGAAAAGTCTTAAACTTTACTCTTTTCCAGCTTGGGGGTCTGAATGCTATTTGCTGGTGAAGAGATTTTGCATCAGTGCTGGGGTCTGGCTTCTGACTGCCCGGGCAGGTTCTATTTTTTTGTCTTTTTCCCGTATCAGCTTCCCAAACACTGTCCTTCTAAAATCATAATGTTTAACAGACAAGAACAAACCAAGCTGGGTGTACCTCACCATTCCATGTTTCTGAGTGCCAGCTATTGCCAAGGACAGAATTTCAAGGTTTCAGAAATCAGGAGGACCTTTATTTTACCTTGGAGAAAAGTATAATCTATATGGTTAAAACTGACATATAAACTAAGTACTATAAGTCAGTGTGATAAGACTACCCTATCAGTCTATATAGAGTGCTGTGGTTGCTGAGGAGGTTGTGAAGAGAGTGGGTGGTGGTTAGACAAGGAAGACTTCACAGGGGAAGTGTTATTTAAGTGGGGCCTCGATGGACAGCATCAAGGAGTCAAAGAGAGCAGGGCATTCCAGACAAGGACATGATGTACAAGGGCACACTGCCATTAACGTGTAAATATGATCAGTGTGGCTAGAGCCAGCAGGAGCATGACTGTGGCATAAGCAGCCAGCACACCACAACACAATCTTACTGTTTCTCCCTCTGCCACTGCCCTATAGACCTTCCTTTGTACTTTGAAGTGGACACTCTATAGCCTGGTTCCAAGTCTATAATATTCTCTGAGACACCTTGATAGTCAGAAACACGGTTTATATATTTCTTTTTGGGAATCACTGCCAACTGGTCACTTCCCTCATTGAGGCAAAACCTGAGGCTTGACCACCCAGCAGTGCTAGGGAGTTCTTGAGCCATTGTGCCAGTGAAGAATTCTGTAGCAAGCGGCTGCCGACTGTCAGGGTGAATCAAAGGGGCAGAGGCACAGCAATGCCAGGAATGGGAGGACAGGTCCTCCATGCTAAGCATGAGCTGATATTGCCGGTAACCTTTTCCACAAACCCTTAAATCCCAAACCACATGAGCAGCTACCTAAGTCATACTCCTATAAAAGTGAAAAAACTCTTGGGCAGAAGGAGACTACTACCTCTCACTTCTTCTATATAGGGTGGAGGGGAATTTAGAGGCCCTAGATATGATTTCTAGCTTGAGGGAATGATTCTCATGAACTTAAGGAAACTACGGTTTGCCATTTAAATCCTGCTGCATTGGCCCTAAGGAAAGCATCGACTAAGGTTGGAAGTAGGGACCAGAAGCGCAAAGGCCCTGGGGCAGAGGTACAGCCTATCTCTGAACCAGGGGAAATTTCCATGGTAAGAGAGCCTTTGTGCTCTCCTGAAATCTTGACAGAGGTTTCCTCAGGCAAATATTTAAGAGAGGAAAAACAGTATAGACTGAAATAAAACTGAGGGTACCATCCAGGACATCCAGCCACACATAATACCCTGAAAACCTGATGCAAAGCTGTCCCTGTAGTTTCAGGGTCACCTCTGCTTCGAAGTGCAGGTCAAGCAAGCAGAGGCGGAAAAGAAAGCTACGTGCACGGCAGTCTATTTCCCTTCTGGACCATTCATCTGCTCTCTTCCATTTTTTATCCTTTTAAAGTCTGGATCTCTAGATCTGGGAGCCGAAATAACAAAAGGAATGAGTCTGCCCTTCTTATCCATTCTCCCTAAACACCTCTGATGAAACAGAGACCTTATTCAGGTATGTGTTATATTCTTCTAAGCTTTCCCTGTACAGGCTCCCTATGTGTACAGATGAGCACAATCCATACTGACTGTGCTTCTACCCCTTAACTTCCCCCAAAGGGGAGCGAAGATATCAAGCACTGGACCAAAGGAGCATGTTCGATTCTTCCGGCTCTTAATGACTTGCACTAAGAGTCACTGTGATCACGTTAATATAGGAGACGTCTGCTCTCTGGGAACAGGGTCTACAATGGAGATCATTTGGGCTTTGAGTCAAAATCAATAAACATATTCCTTTTCTTTTTTTCTCAGAGTTTTTTTCTACCCCAGTATCAGGTTGACAAGGTAATTATGTTAAGAAACTGTGGGTTCTTGAGGGAGATGATGCGTCAGACTAAGAATAGGAAGGTACAAAGGGTAGAGAGTGAGGGAAGTGTTCCTTTAATAGTAATTATCTTGGTTGTATAAAGTGTCTTTGTTCTCCAGAGCTTCATGTACTCTTCTTGTACTTTCTGAATTCTTCTTCTTCCCTCTTGAGAGGATGAGAGTATAGAGGGAAACCATCTGCTGAAATCACTCCGTGGGCCAGTTGGCCATGGGTATAATAACACGGCTCTGTACCCCGCCCCTGCCTACAGAGGCAGAGGTCTTCATCTTTAAGGGTTCACTCTACTCCAACTAAATGGTAAACTCCTGGGAAAAAAACTAGATTTATATGTTTGTGTGCACTCCAGCACCTAACACAATGCCTGGCAAACAGGGGACAGAATTGTTTAGAAATGAAAATCAGTTTTCTGCTTTAAAATGTTTTAGGGAATTCCTGTGATCTTGAAGGTGGCTTTAAGACCTTTTAGGATACAACCTGGGCTGACTCCTCCAGTAGGTCACTAAAAGCACTGTACTCTTAAGACTCTTTCCACTTGGCCTAAGTGCTTGGCGCCACCCTGAGCTACTCTGGGAACTCTCTCTCACATCCACTTGGTCTCAGTGAGGTGTGGTCCCTCTGTTCCCTGGGATTCCTTTATTCCTGCTCATAGCACATTTATCATAAACTGCCCGCCCAGCTTTACATTTTCAGCACTGTTGGGGGAGAGTGTGCTTGCTAGTATTTGGCACACATAGATACTCAATAAATGCTTGCTGAATGAATGAATATATAAATGTTTACTCAATAACTGATCATGTTTTGGATCCTGGGAAGGTGAGGGAGGTGAGCTAGAAATAAAGGTCAGAGCTGCTTTGTAGCTATGGTGGAGAAGTAAGAAAAGTCACAAATAACAGCTATTTCAAGGAAAAAGGGCATTATCTTAGGGGCTATTATGGGAAAGAAGCCCTAAAATGGAGGAGTAGCAGATGTATGAATATCTAAATGGAGAACAGACCTCACAAAACGAGTCAAGTATTACTGAGGCCGACCCATCACTGCTGTAAATGAAGTTTTCTTTTACTAGTATCCTGTGCTGATACAAACCTATTTTGTCTGTAAAAATTAGATGTTCCCAGACTCAGACTCCAGTGCAGATGAGGGCAAAAAGCTTTCAAAAAAAAAAATTCTACATTGGATCTCACCTCAACTCAACAGACCTATTTTCTTTTTCAACTGCAGAGTATAAAAAAGCAGCTCTTTAAGCTAAGAGAAGGCTTTTTACAAAAGGATTCATCGATGTGTGTATTGTGCAGCTACATTTAGGACAGGCTGTGGCAAGGGTGGATGGCTGAAAGTTGCTCTGCAGACAGGAAAACCTGTCTGAGGTTTCCAGAATGAGTGCAGTGAATTCAGTCTGTACTTAGGACCAAGATGTGCTAGTAAAAGGAATCCTGACTCGTAACCAAACAGAAATAGCCAAGAGTCTTGAAGTCTCCATTTTGGTGCATACCCTCCTGGTTTCCACAGGGGGCTTCTTTATGCTGAGCCCTTGACTGGAAGTCCCCATCTCGGCCCTAAAGTGGGAGGAAAAAAAGCCCAAGAAACATTACTGGCAGCGGCAACATCATCACATTCAAGCAAAAGTGTCCCAGATGAATATTTCAGCAGGTTGGCTATTTTTATGCCACTCCTGGCCTGCAGAATAAATTGTGTGGCCAAATTCTCTTTGGGTGCTGCTTTAATTCACAGCAGAATCACAATTTGAGACACTTGGGGATCTAGGGGTTGAGAAAGGGAAAATGTGATCGACAGCAGGATTTTGAAATACTTGGTTGGGCATCAAAACACAGAGAAAGGGAAGATATGAGGCCCTTTCTCCGTGAAAAATTCAGTCAAACAGAACCAAGCAAAGCTTCATACCTGCAAGCACCCTTGAATCTCACCTGTCTGGGGAAGGACTTTCCCGCCTCTTCCCTGACACGTGCATTTGGACAGCATAGGGGTCAGCTCCTGCATGGCCTACCCTCATAGCCCCACGCGTCCTCACTGCCCTTGCACGCCTTGGTGCCCACATAGTACCCAGAAAAGAACACTTGCTTTCCGTGAACCTGAGTTGAAAGCACTTTGGGTTGGGGAGCAAACCACACCTTGGATTATTCCAGCATCTCTCTGTGGATGCTAATATGAAAAACTGAATTGTCTTACTGACTCATTCTGTCCCTGACAGAGAAGCAAAAGAAGAAATAAGTAGCCCCTACAATAGTAACTTCAACATGTTAAGAGTTGTGCTCAACACTCCCCGTAATTTGCAGCACCTCAGCCAGTAATTGAGGCATACCCTTTACAGACATCTATGTTTCGGCCTGTACTTCCTCTTAAGGTAGAGTTCCGAAAGCTGCACAGGCTCCGTATGCAGCAGACACAACCACCCACACCTGCTGGAAAAGTGAGAGCAGGCACAAAAATATACTGCTCACTGCATAAACTAAGACTATATTTTTTATTCGTTCTCACTCTTTCGAGGCTTTCTCTATGTTCACGGGACTTCCTATCTTATGCCTCCTGAGTGTCTTTTCTTTTTTCTTTCTCTTTTTTGGCTGCACTGCTCGGCTTGTTGTTGCTTAGTTGCTCAGTCCTGTCCGACTCTTTGAGACACCATGGACTGCAGCCTGCCAGCCTTGTCTATCCATGGGATTTCTCAGGCAAGAACACTGGAGTGGGTTGCCATTTCCTTCTTCAGGGGATCTTCCTGACTCAGGGATCAGACCTGAGTCTTCTGCATTGGCAGGCGGATTCTTTACCCCTGAGCCACCAAGATCTTAGTTCCCCAACCAGGAATGGAACCTGTGGCCCCTGCAGTGGAAGCTCAGAGTCCTAACCACTGGACCACCAGGGAATTCCCTCAGTCCTCACTGAGGATAATGAACAGAAGCATTCTATTTTGCTGAGGAAGTAGATTTGCAAATTACATTGCAAATACCCACTTGCTTCCTTCCCTTAGTCTACCCACCTGAATAAGCAGCTATGAATAAAGCCCTGAGACAGAGTGACTCACCCCAACAGAGGGCAAGGCCTAACTAGAATGCAGGGTTTAGCGCCTCACCCAACACCACTGACCTGTCCAGCCCTGGCCTGGTGGGGGAGCTGGGCACTTCTCTGCGTTTTCGTTTCTTCAGCACGGCTTCTGCTGCTTTCCTCTCTGCCAGGACCTTCAGAGAGGAACCAGATTCCTGAGACTTTTCCTTTTCCAGAGTTGCTCACATGAGGGCACAGTGAAGAAAACTGCCCATCTATAAACTGCCAAAGGCAGCTTCTAACATCAGCTTTGTAAGTAAGGATAGACAAAGTCTCAGAAATCTAGGCAAGAAGATAAAAAATTCTCGAGTATACAATCCTTATTGGACCTGGGCAACAACCAAGGGGCAAAACAGAAGAGTCAAGAGCAAAACATGAGATAATAAGAGGCAATAAAGGCAATTTTCATTTCATAAAGAAAAGGCAAACTTACCAACCCAACAGGACTGCTATTCGTTGATTTTCCTACAATAGGAAATTTGAATATCATAATGAAGCAAGGCTGTTTCTTCATTGGCTTCTTAGAACTGGTTCTAGATAAAACTTTGGTGTGTGCCCTTTTCCTTTTCACCTGGTATCAGTTTTCCTAGAAATACTGTGTCTCCAAACTTTTTTCCTCCCTTATTTTATTGTCATCTACAAGTCATGTGGAGATGACATGGTGAGATGACTTGACTCCACTGTGTCATCTAAAAAGTCTGACACAGATAATATTATAACAATAAGTCACTTAAATGGGGATGATCCCTATGATGAAAGAAAAAAGGTAGAACTAACTTATGGCATCAGTGACAAATGAATTGAGATATTTTGAGACAATGCCTTTGTACTCTTTTTTCCCCAAATCAAACTGGTAGATGTCTCCTTGTTCCTCTATTTATAAAAATAATAATGGCCCCCAGAGATTAAAAATTGGGAGATATGTTTAAGATATTACTAAGATGAAAGTCATTAAATACTCTAAAATGGAAGGAATTATTTATATCATAGGTTATTTTTCATTGAGTTATTACCCTAAGTCACACTGTACTTTCCATTTCCCCATACACATTTAATAGTTTCAACAACTCAATGACTATTACTAGTTTTCATAATAATAGAGAAATTATTTTCACTATTTCACAAAGGAGGCATACAAAGATTGAGTAATTTATCTACGGTCACACACTCAAGTGGCAAATCCACCAAGATTTGAACCACGCAGTCTAGCTTGGAGGACGTGCTCCCAACTTCTGCAGTGTCAGTGTGGGGGCTCGATCTGGCTATTTCACCACATTCAGCACTGCTAACCTGTGGATGTTCAACCACCCCCTTTTCCTTCTCTACCTACACTTTCATCATTCTACTTACCTGGTGACAGATTTTCATTAAACAATTTCATCTCCACGTACAGAGTGAAAACAAATGGATAAAGGACCAAGACAGCTTCCCTATGTTTGAATTTCAGATGGGATACTCTTTCCCATTTGCTTTTATCTGGGAAATGTGCTAAGGAGTGAGGATGTAGCCAGTATGAATCCCTGAGCACTATTTTAGAGGAAAAACTCCATCTCCTTTCCTTGACCTACCCTCCAAACTGCACGGGTTTGCTGCTTCCACTTAAATCTACAGTGTGAATTGTAGTTCATTTCCCCCCAGGAAAGAAAGGATACAGGGAAATACAATAAAGTGTTCCGTAGCAAATGGCTGCAAATTATCCAGGTTTCCTAAGACTGCACGAATAGAATCCTGAAAAAAAAAAAAAAGTGAAATAACTTTAATACTAATTTCAGCCAGTCTATCAATTTCTCTCTATCAATGCTCTTCACATAGCCTATACTCTTTTAGAGTCCAACTATCTGCTGTTCCCTGAATATACCTTCCACTTCTCCACTTCTCTGCTCTGGCCTGAAATACCCTTTTAGTCCATCATCATATGACTAAATTCCACTTATTCTTTTATGGCACAACTCAAAAGCCATCTCCTCCACAAAATTTTCCCTGATTTCCCAAGTTAAATTAACTACAGGTCTCAAATTTCACAGTAGTTAGTTAGCCTTGGGCCTTTACTATATTCCATGCATCTTTTTTCCCCCTTCTGTGCCTCCAGGCTTGTGAAATCTTAATTCCCTGACCAGAGATTGAACTCTGGCCCGGCAGTGAAAGTGCTGAGTCCTAATCACTGGATTGCCAGAGAATTCCCTCCATGTACATACTTTTATTTTCTTCAGTAAGAAATCTTCTTGAAGTAGAATATATACCTGTTATCTTAGCCTCCCTTCTCTACCATAGTAGATGAAGCATAACAGGTCCTCAACAAATAGATGCTGGATTTGTTGCTCAGTTCTGTTGGACTCTCTATGACCTATGTATGGACTGCAGCCCACCAGGCTCCTCTGTCCATGAAATTCTCCAGGCAAGAATACTGGAGTGGGTAGCCATGCCCTTCTCCAGGGAACCTTCTCGAGCCGGAAATTGAACCCCATCACAGGCAGAGTCTTTACCATCTGAGCCACCAGGAAAGCCCCAATGAATAATATTGGTATTTATTTATATGTACTTATTTTGCTTTTGTTTATGTCAAACCTTTTCTTCTACTGTCTTTGAACCTTATTTAGGCTCTAATTAACCTATGCTTATTAGTATATGGGCAAAGAGTCTGACATGACTGAGCACTCACCACTACTCAAGAACCCTTTAAGATAGAAGATTTCTATTATCCTCATTTTACCCACAAGGAAACTAAGACAGAGAGAGGTACGGTGATTTATGGAAGGCTACACAGGTAGTAATGATGGAGTTAAGACATGAACCCAGGCAGTGGGGCTCCAGAGTTTACACTCCTAACCATTAGACTAAACTGCTTATCAATATTTTCTAAGTGAATGACAAAGGATAACTTCTGCTTTAAAACTAATGAGAGTAAAAAAAAAAAAGAACATATAAAAAGCACTTCAAAAAGTTTTAGGGAATTCCCTGGTGGTCCAGTGGCTAAGAGTCCACACTCCCATTGCAGGAGGTCTGGTTTTGATCCCTGGTCAGGGAACTAGATTCTGCATGTTGCAACAAAGACTAAAGATCCTGCAACTAAGACCAGTGCAGCCAAATAAATCAATAAATGTTTAAAAAAAACACAACAGTTTATATGATTAAAAGTGTATATAAGTGTTCTCTAGCTACCATTAGATGAACTATAGTGCAGCAAGAACCACATATGTCTATTTCTAATCCTCACTACAATCCTGAAAACTGATATTATTTATCAATCTTACTGACAGGTAAGGAAACAGACTCAGATAAGGAAGACAAATTTCCCAAAAATTGTACTGTGAAGGCAGAACTCGAATTCAAATCAAGGTTTCATTGGTCCTAAAGACTATGTTTGCAATATTTTACTGCCCTGAGCTTTTCTCTGCCCATATTAAGTGAAGCAAAGTGAAATAAATTTTGCTCTATTCATACTTAAAATAAGCAGAAAACTGTCATGGTCCTATGTTAAAATAATTGCTATTTATAATGATGCCTCTGAGGTCCTCAAAGATCCTAATGTATTTTTCAACACATAGCTAAAGAGTACCTTCAAGGCTTTGACTCAACTTTTTGGTTTCACAGTTTTGCATTTGTATATGCAATTATATTCAAATTCTTTGAAACGTGGCAGCATATGTCTTTATAAATCACAACAGTCATAGATCACTCAGTCATGAAGTTAGAAAAGAATACACTAGTTTAAAACTCTCATATTATGAATGAGGCAAATAAGACCCAGAGAGATAAGTGATTTGCTAAGGCTCACACATTTCTTAGTGGCTCAGCCAGGACTAGAAACCAGGGCCAGCCCCCAGAACTCTAATTCCTTGTCCAATGCTTTCACCAGTTTACAAATTTGTCCACCTTCTTTTTCTTCTTCTTGAGGAAGAATCTAAAGCCATTAAAGTTGGGTAGGAAAGGAATGAAAATGAAGTGGAAATATAGCAGATGCAAATGTTTCCAATTAAAATGAAGACACAGCAGCCTTGTCTGTGTATTTACAGTTGAGTTTCCTGAACGTCAAGTATCAGGCAGTGGTTGGGATGGTGAGGTTTCCCAGAGCCCTGGAAGGCAGCAGTCCTCCGGATGCTTTCTCTATGCCAGCCACCACAAAAGACAGCTGCCCATGGCTGGGAACTCTAGTGGAAACAAAATCACTCTTAGCCTCAAAGGTGCTGACACTTCAACTAGGAAAATTGAGAAAGAGTATAGGCTTTAATTTCCCTGGAAAAACAGTAACCTTTCTCTGCAGAAGAAATGTGGCAGGGAGAAGTCAAATAATCAAGCGGAGATTGTGACTAAGTTTGTAGGAAACAACTAAAATCTAAATAAGGATGCATCCTCAGCTTAAAAAACAACATTCCCAGAAATTGTCTGCTTCTTTCCCTACCTCCAGCTCCTGGGCGATGACTTCCTTGTTTTCTACCTCTTCCCCTCTAGAAGGTAAACAGACAAGAAGTAAGTAAGCCAAGAAGAAAAGCTCTGGAGACAACAGACTCTAGTAAAAAGTGACATTTCCAGTGAGTTAAGGGAACATAACTAAACATCAACTGTGTGTGCTGATCCAGTGCTCAAAGGAAGACGAGCTCACTAGGCGGTGCAGACAGAAAGCGGGGACAGGCTGAACCAAAAGATCTTCTCCACTACCCTGCCAAGACCTGACATTCCCACCGTTACAGGTAGTAATTGATTAGACCAGTAGTACAAGTGTGATCAGTGGATCTCCAGAGGTCCTCAAGACCCTTTCAAGGAGTCTCCAAGGGCAAAGGTAGTTTCATAGTAATACTAAGATATTACTTGCCTTTTCCACTATATTGACATTTGTATCATAGTGCAAAATCTGTGGTGGTGAAAATGCTGGTGCCTTAGCACAGATCTAGTCAGTTGCACTAAACTGTACTAGCAATTGTAGCCATCATTGCCACCACACAGGAAAAAAAAAAATTCAATTCCATTTAATATGTTAGAGGAAGAAGTAAAGCCTTAATAATTCTATAAATCTCACCCCCCAAATAATCGATTTTTAATATATTCTGTGATAAAACAGGAAGTATGGATAAAGCGTTTCTGTGGCATACCAGAAGATGATGGTTCTCTTGAGAAGTATCTGCACAACTGTTTAAGTTGCAAACTGAACGACATGCTTTTTCATATTTTACTTGACTGGTCAGCTGACAGATAAACGATGGTGCTTATTCAGACTTGGGAATGTGACAGACATTTTCTCAAAGGCGAACAGTGAGCTTATCAATAAAATTGACAGTATTTGTTGTTAAGGANTAGCAATTGTAGCCATCATTGCCACCACACAGGAAAAAAAAAAATTCAATTCCATTTAATATGTTAGAGGAAGAAGTAAAGCCTTAATAATTCTATAAATCTCACCCCCCAAATAATCGATTTTTAATATATTCTGTGATAAAACAGGAAGTATGGATAAAGCGTTTCTGTGGCATACCAGAAGATGATGGTTCTCTTGAGAAGTATCTGCACAACTGTTTAAGTTGCAAACTGAACGACATGCTTTTTCATATTTTACTTGACTGGTCAGCTGACAGATAAACGATGGTGCTTATTCAGACTTGGGAATGTGACAGACATTTTCTCAAAGGCGAACAGTGAGCTTATCAATAAAATTGACAGTATTTGTTGTTAAGGAAAAATTTTTGGATTTCAAGTAAAATTTCAAATTTTCTTTTTTTTTTAATTTCGAATTTTGGAAAACTTTTATCCACCACTGTGGGGTTGACAGCTTCCAAATACTTGGACATTTTTCTGATAAGATTGGTAGTGATATTAGCAAATATGTTTTTTGACACTGTTTAATGAAGTGTGTTGACATTTGAACAATCTGCATGTGAAACAATATTTTCCAAGCAACCATAGAAACACTTCAGGTTACAGAATCATTCTAGGTAAAAGATAGATCAGCTTTCAAAGAACACGATAGACCAGTGGATTTTAACGTTGCAGAGATCAGAAAGTACAGTGATATAATTTCAGATTCCACATTGCAACTAACCTTTAAAAAACTACTATATTTTTAAAAAATAAAACTGAGTTTCCTGGTTGTCTAGTGGTTAGGATTCGGCACTTTTACTATGGCCTGGGGTTCAATCCCTGGTCCTAGAACTGAGATCCCACAAGTTGTGCTGTGCAGCCAAAATTAAAGAAAAAAAATTTTTTTAATAAAAAAAATAATAAACATTTAAAAAGAAACAAAACAACTATTATTTGTCAAGTTTTGATGCAGGGCCAAGGAAGAATATCCACAAACCCATTGCTCAAACCCATGTCCACTGAGTCAGTGATGCCATCCAACCACCTCTGTTGCTCCTTCTCCTCCTGCCCTCAATCTTTCCCAGCATCGGGATCCTTTCCAATGAGTTGGCTCTTTACATTAGGTGGCCAAAGGATTAGAGCTTCAGCTTCAGCATCAGTCCTTCCAATAAATATTCAGAGTTGATTTCCTTTAGGATTGACTAGTTTGATCTCCTTGCTGTCCAAGGGACTCTCAAGAGTCTTCTCCAGCACTATGGTTTGAAAGCATCAATTCTTCGGTGCATAGCCTTCTGTATGGTCCAACTCTCACATCTATACATGACTACTGGAAAAACCATACCTTTGACTACATGGACCTTTGTCAGCAAATATATGTAAAGCTACATATATACGTAAAGCTGAATTTTTCATGTAATTCAACCAAAAGAAAAAATTCACAACATATTAAATGTAAAAGCAAATACAATAATCCAGCAGTTTTTTATTAAGTCAGACATTAATGAGATTTGCAGAAATTTAATGTGATGTCAATCCTCCCATTAATTTTTTGCTTTAGAAAATATGGTTTAGTGACAAAGTTGTGTTTGACTCTTTTGCCACTCCATGGACTGTAGCTTGCCAGGCTGCTCTGTCCATGGGATTCTCCAGGCAAAAATACTGGAGTATATAGTTATTTTAAATAAAAATATATTAAAACTTAATAGGTATATCATTATTTTAAAATTAATATTATACATTTAAAAGTTGTGGTAAAATACACATAACCTCAACTTTTCTATTTTAACTATTTTTTAAAGTATATAATTCAGTGGCATCAATTAATGGGCTGGCCAAAAATTTTGTTCAGGTTTTTCCATATGACATTACATTCAAAACCATGGCTTGCAGTCAGCACTACCTTATTTCTAAAACTTATTTCCACAAATAGAAACATTGTGCTCTTTAAACAATAACTCCTCATTCTTCCCTCTACCCAGCCTGTCTCTATGAGTTTCCTATTTTAATATTTCATATAAGCAGAATCATACAAGATTTACCCTGTTGTGACTGGCATATACCTAGGAATGAAATTGCTGGGTCATATGGTAATATGGTCATAGGGGAAGGGCTTCCCTGGTGACTCAGACGGTAAAGCATCTGCCTCCAATGCAGAAGACTCAGGTTCGATCCCTGGGTTGGGAAGATCCTCTGGAGAAGGAAATGGCAACTCACTCCAGTATTCTTGCCTGGAAAATCTCATGGATGGAGCCTGGTAGGCTACAGTCCATGGGGTCGCAAAGAGTCAGACATGACTGAGCGACTTCACTTCTTCATGGTAATTTTAACTTTTTGAAGAACTGCTAAACCAGTTTCCATAGTATCTGCATCATTTTACATTCCCAAAAGCAATGTATGAAAGTTCCAATTTCTCCACATCCTTGTCAACAACTGTTGTTTTGTTTTTTAATTATAGCTATCCTAGTAGGTGTGAAGTGGTATATCATTGCAATTTTGATTTGCATTTTCCTAGTGACTAAAGATGAGCATTTTTTCATGTGCTTACTGGCCATCAGTATATCTTCTTTAGAGAAATGTCTATTCAAGTCCTTTGTCCATTTTCAATTGGATTGTTTATCTTTTGTTGTTGAGTTGTAGTTCTTTATATATTCTGGATATTAAGCTCTTATCAGATACGTGATTTGCAAATATTTTCTCTCATCTGTGGTCTTCCTTTTCAGTCTGTTAGTAGGGTTCTTAGACGTATAAATTTTATAAAATCAACTAAGTCCAATTTATCTAATTTCTTTTGAGGCCTGTGTGTTTGGTGTTGTATTTAAGAAACCACTGCCAAATCCAAAGTCATAAAGATTTGCCCCTATGTTTTATTCTAAGAGTTTTAGTTTTAGCTCTTATTTAGGTCTTTGATCCATTTTTAGTTAACTATAGTATATTGTGTAAGATAAGGGTCTAACTTTATTCTTCTGCATGTGGATATCCAGTTTTCCCAGAACCATTTGTTAAAGAAACTGTTCCTTCTCATTGAATGCTCTTGGCATTCTAGTCAAAAATCAATTGACCATAGATGTAAGTGAGGTTTTATTTCTGGGCTCTCAATTCTATACTACTTATTGGTTTATATGTCTGTCCTTATGCAGTACCACACTTTTTGATTACTTGTAGCTTTGTAGGAAGTTTTTTAATTGGCAAGTATGAGTACTTCAAATTGGTTATTTTCCAAGATTGTTTTGGCTATTTGGGATCCCTTGAAATTTGATATGAATTTTAGGTTGGGTTTGTATGTTTGCAAAAAAAAGTGCCATTGGGATTTTGCTAGGGATTACATTGAATCTGTTGATTTCTTGAATCCCATTTTCATCTTAACAATATATATATTTGGCTGCACCACAGGGCATGCAGGATCTTATTAACAGTTCCCTAACCATAGATCAAACCTCTGCCTCTGTCAGTGAAAGCACAGAGTCCCAATCACTGGATTGCTAGGGAATTCCCATCTTAACAATATTAAGTCCTCCAATCCATGAACACAGATATCTTTCTAATTAATTAAGTTTTTTGGCCTCTCTGCATGGCTTGTGGAATCTTAAAGTCCCTGACCAGGGATTAAATCCAGCTCTGACAGTGGAAGTGCTGGGTCCTAACCACTATATCACCATGGAATTCCCACAGAGGTCTTTCTATTTAGGTCTCCTTTAATTTCTCTCAGAAGTATTTTTTTAGTTTTCAGCATGCGAGTCTTGTACCTCATTGGTTGAATTTATTGCTAAGAATTTTTTTTTTGATACTATTGTAAGAAAAATTATTTTCTTAATTTTCTTTTCAGAAATTACTGCTAGTTTACTGCTAGTGTATACAAATCAACTGATGTTGATTTAGTATAAATTTGCTGAATTCATTGATAAGGTTTAACAGTTTTTTGTTGGTTTGTGTGGGTTTTTTAGGTTTTTCCACATATAAGATCATGCCAGGAATTCCCTGGCAGTCTAGTCATTAGGACTCCATGCTTTCACTGCCAAAAGCTTAAGTTCAATCCCTAGTTGTGGAACTAAGATCTCACAAGCCATGTGGTACAGCCAAAAAAGAAAAAAAAAAAGATCACATCATCTGCAAACAGAGATAGTTTCTCTTCTTCCTTTCCAATATGTATGCATTTTATTTCTTTTTCTTGACTAATTAGTCATTACTCTGGCTAGAACTCTAGTACTATGATGAACAGAAGTGATGAAAGTGGGCATCCTTATCTTGTTCCTGATCTTAAGGAAAAAGCTTAAGTTTTTCACCACTGAGTATGTTGTTAGCTGTGGGTTTTTCATATATAGACTTTATATTGAGGAACCTCCCTTCTATTCCTAGTTTGAGTATTTTTATCATGAAAGGGTGCTAGATTTGATCAAATGCCTTTCTGCATCCACTGAGAAGGTCATATGGTCTTTTTTCTCTTCTTTCTATTAATGTGGTGTATTATATTGATTGATTTTTGTATACCCAACTATCCTTGCATTCCTGGGGTAGTCTCAGGAATATAAACAACGCCAATCATCTTATTAATTTTAAAAAATATGGCTATTTTAAATAAAATGTTATAGTATTTTTAAATTAGTAAGTAATTATTTAAGATTGTTCTTTTGATTTTACATGGTAAATATTGACAGGTATGACTCATTTAATAAAAAACTCTTTGGAAGCCTCAATTTTAAGAGTGCAAAGGGGTCCCGAGATAATTTGAGAACCACTGCCCCAAAGGTATGCTATTATTAATTTTAAAACTTGTATGAATAATAAATATACAGAACATAACATACTTGGAAAAGAGAGCTACAAGGTGCTGCTTCAGCCAGTCTCCTGGACTTGGTGAAGGCAGAAAAGGAATGACCTGTGGAATGTATTAACCTGTGTTTGTAAAGGCTACCCTCCTAGTTTTAAAATTACCTGATGCTGTTGCCGTATCTAATTTTGAATTTATACACGTTGGGTCCTGCATGAAGAAATCTCGTCTCTGGAAATGGGTAGGTGAAAGGTTTTAAACTCATTGCTTCCAAACAGTAACCTAAATAAAATAAAAATATTAAAGAATTACAAAAAAGCTAAATATGGTTCCTTATGTATGGGAAATAAAGCCTGCCCAATCTGTAGCATCTCTTCAGCAGTATAATGTCCAGTTTTCAGTATCATTGCCTATGTCCGAGGCTCAGTTCTAATATTAATTACCTGGACCATTTCCCCACCTGCATGGGGAGGATACATGATATTCTGAGATAATCTTTATATTTGAAGTCAAAAGACCTAAGTTAAAGTTTTGCTGTTTACCTTATGATCTTGTACAAATTACTTCTTTTCCGTGAGACTAATGATACTAACATCTGATGATAACAGGGTTTTTGTTAGGATTAAATCTGTCTCCCAAATATCTCTTGCATCTGTTCTCATCCTTTGCCCCCATTTTCTCTGGAACCTAGGCCAATGTGAAGAGGGCTCAAATCAAATAATGAAACAGTTCAAAGGATGCACCAGTAAGAGGCAACTGGGAACACCTCTGCTGTTAATTTTCTATGAAGTTTAGGAATTAGCACACCTTCCTGCTACAGCCAATGCAGTAAATGAGGATGTATACTAATGTTTTAAAGTCTTGCCAAGGAGTGCCTTATCTTCCCTACCTCTCAACTATTCTTCACCACTTATGAGGGGACCCTGAGCCACAAGAGTGCCCCCTATTCTTCTAGCACTTACTAGTTTTACTTTTCTTATTCCAGAATCTCTACTCACTTAAAGGCCTCTCTGTTGGAAACTCAGAAGAAGAAATGGAAAACTAAATATGGCATGCCTCTTCTACTCCAAGAGAGTACTTGGTATGCACTCAGAGGACTTTTCTATGCCTCTTTTTATTTGTAAAGTAGAGATAATGAGCCTTGTACTTTCTGTCTCTTCATATGGAAGTTTAAATAATAAATAATGAGAGTAAAAGGTCCAGAGTTTCTAGGATCAAATCTACCTATATACAATGCAAGGTATTGATTTCAGAGGCAGCTGAGCTAAGGTAGACAGAACAAGCACAAAGTAAGAATAATTTATGTTTTAATCTCAGTTCCATTATCCCTACATAGTTTTTCTGGGCCTTGGTTTTATTACTTATACAATAATAACAACTTATGTATATAACAACTAACAACAATTTTTTGTCATACCCTATTCTAAGTACCTTATATATAGGTCTTACTTCTCACAAAAAGCCTATGAAGTAAGTAGTCTAAATTTGATAGATGAGGAAATTGAAGTACTGAGAGATGAAGTTTTCTATGGCTATGGATTTTGGAATTGGAATTCAAACTAAGGCAGTGTTGAGACTTGATGGTCTTAACCACTTTTCCACGCTGCTTCCTGGGGTTATTAGAAAGCAAAAGAACAAAAAAAACAAAACAACAAGATAATGACTATAAAATCATTTTGCAAGTACTAACATATTATACACACATAAAGAACTATTTTCATTATTCTTTCCTCCATATTACCCTGATTCCATGCCTACTCAGCAGGGAGAACTCTAATATGTACAGATGGAAGATCTATGTGCCCAAAGAATGGCATTTCCCACAATTTCCAAAGTTCAAGTCTGGGGCTGCCAGTAAAGAGATATCCCAGTGTCCTATCTTGGATGCTTGGGATTAGAATGACAGGAGGCTGGAGCCAAAACCCGAGACTATTTAGACTAGAACTGCACTCAAAAGTGAAAAGAAATAGTTGGTGCCAACTTCAAAGTTACCAGAGGGGAAATACTGTTCACATCCTGAGAAAAACTTGCACATTCTCCATGTCCTAGGCATGGCAAGAACCCACTCTAGATTTCATAGTGGTTTTGGTGCTAGATGACTTTACCAAGTAGGCAGGGACCACCTGATGAGACTTAGGTTGCTACCACAAAAACTTAGCCCTTAATTATTCATAGGGTTCTTCTAAAATGCAGTCCCCTCTCTCCACAGACTGAGGACTGGGGCCATCAGAGCAAAGGAAATGAAGAACATTTGCTGGAAATGACAATCCAGAGAGGAAACTTCATGTGCTGTGCTACAGCTGGCTGGCTGAAAGAAGTAAAAACAATCCTCTTCTAGCTGGGGCCTGTTCCTGTTAATTGCTGCCTGCTTGCTTCAGAAACAAACACCACACACTAATTATTCTATTTGAAAATAAAGATTAGACGGCATAATCCCAAACAACCACATAGTAGCAGTGGTTCAAAGATTCACAAGGTTATTTTCCAACATGAGTACTGCAGTCATGGTGACACTATGTCCCAGGAACATATCATTAAGTTGATGAGATCTTACAGATGAAAGGTCAGACTCTCAGCCAGTTTTAGGTGATCATAAAACATGATGCCTTTAAAACAAAAGAAGAGAAGTTATAGGCAATATGGGATAGTGGGAAAGACGCAGGATTTGGAATTGGAGGACCAAGGCTTGAGTCCTAGCTCTGCCTCTTAACAGTCATTTGACCTTAATCAAGTCACTTAGCCTTTTCATTTCTCAAATCTCTACATCTCTAAAAGGGGAATACACTTACCCTGAAATTTCTGTGAGGATTAAATGAAACAATGCTGTAAAAAGCACTTCATAAATGCTGGGTAATTATATTAACATTAGCTCTTTTGATAGATTTGAAGTTTCTCTCTTAATGCTTTACTAGAAAAGCAAACTCAAGAGAAGTGTTTAGCTTTAATATCAGTACAAAACCTGACAAATCTCATTTAAGACTCTTTCCTTGAAATTCCCCAACAATAGATTTAAATGACACATGGGCACCGATGTTAGAAAGGGAAAGATTTTTTAAGGTTTTAGTAATTTGTCTCATATAAACATTTGGGTCACTACACAGAACTTGAGTCAGTGCTGAATGCAATATGAAGATAATGATATGACTGCTGAAGCTGAAGGAGAAGATCATACAAAAGTACTGGCATTACATATATCTGGTGATACTTGATGGGAAAACCCTCCACAGTGTTAATAAAAGAGCTTTCATAAGCATTCATTAAAAATACATTTACTGAGCAGGTCTAACATAACAGGCTCTGTGACCACTAATGAGTTTGGGCCAAAAGAAAAAAAACAGGGAAATCCCACTCATGCTATGAATCCAACATCCAAGTTTTAGAACTGAGGCTGAGGACAGAAGCTTGGCTTCTCCTTTTACCTTCAGAAGTCCTTGGCTAGTTTCAAAAGTCTGCCTGCCTTTACTGAGATATATCCAAACTCTCTGAAAGCCTGTATTTCCAATGAGATTCATGTTTGCCTATAGCTGAAGTGCCCTTCATTTCAGAGGAGACAAAAAGAAGTGAATTCATCAAAGAAGGAAATGACTGCTATAGGTCACATAACTCAGTATGGAACCAGGGTTAGCCCCCAAGATTGTTGAATCCTTTGGCTGATACATTTTCCATAACACATCACCTGATCATTTTATAATGATCTATAACCCTGGTCAATTGCATAAATCTGGATAACATCCTCAATTTGGATACAAAGACATCAAGCCAAAGTGCAGCATTTCCAGATTAAAGCTTCTTAGGATTATATCTTGGGATATAAACGGTTTCTTTCACATTTGTCTTTGAGCTCTATTTTCAAAAGGAACTGTTCTCAGTTTCCTCACCTTGCAGGGTGACTAGGATGATTAATGAAATAATGCATGTATAATTGCTTATTGCAGTGCTCTATGCATAGGTTATTCAATAAAGAATAGCCATTTTAAAAGCAAAACAAATCCAAGAGTTAAGATATAGGATAAGAAAAGCTGATCTAAGACTACTCAAGATTCTTCTATGCCTACTGATGTCATTCTTTCCCATTAGACTTCTACCTACTCTTTCTGGTAAGACACAATCTTTAAAACATCACTGGCATTTATTCAGAAATATATTTGCAACTGGAACTGTGTCAGATTTTTTTTTTTTTTTTTTGGGAGGGGAAAAGTAACTAAATCTTCTAACAGAGGGATAGGGAGTTATCCTGAAATGAAATCAAAAGGCCTTAGTGAACAACTCAACAGGGCAGAAAGGAGATTAAGTCAACTTCTTAAGTTACTCTTTACACCTAAATGGCTCTTCCACTTTCATTTTAACCATCCTAAAAGCTAATGGAAGAATTATCTTTGGTCAATAGGTCTAGGACTGTTCACCTTACTTGGAAAAAGCAATAGAATGGTATCTAATCTCACCACCCTGCCCATTAGTTGTTGCTTGTTACATGAAGATCCTTGAAGAAGAAAATGGCGACTCACTCTAGTATTCTTGCCTCAAGAATCCCATAGACAGAAGAGCCTGGCAGGCTACAGTCCAAGGGGTCACAAGAGTCGGACACAACTTAATGACTAAACCACCACATGAAGATCAACCTATTAGCAGTCATATCACACTGAATTCACTGCAGAACTCTGAAAATCCTAATCCCAGGAATCCTAAAAGCATTTGGATGTAAGATTGCAGGCAATGAGGGATATTTTATTTTTTGGTTACACCACTGGGTGAATTGCCCTGAAGCAGTACCTGCAAAGATTTTTAAATGATAAAAAAGCATCAGTACTTTCAGGAGGGCAAATGGTGAAGAGAATATCCTTAGCTAAAGAGAAAGAAGCATCTCTTGCAGTTTGGAGCTATAAACTTTGAGTCCTTGATGTACATATCTCAAGGGTCTTAGTGACAGAAGACAGACAAAAGTGTGAAAAGCAAGCTTCTAAAATATACAGCTTTGTTCTTGGCATGAAAAAATGGTAGATTCTGAAGAAATGAAGTTAATAAAAACTATATTACTTTTTACACAAAGAGAGCAAATTTCACACAGGAAATCTGAAATATTTTACTGTCTTTAGTTCTGGTGAGATACTAGGAAGATAAAAATTATATTCACTAGGTTTACAAAAAGATAAACCTGACATGAGGAGATCATCTAATTTGACCAAGGTCATACATCAAGAGCAAGACTAAAACACAGATGTATGCTAAAGCAAGGTAGTCCCACTGAATTAAGGGTGTCAAGAATATAGTTACCTTATGAATTATCCTAGACTCAATATTAGCCTCAATTCTTTATATCTTTATATTTTACCACCTAAGTATAACTCTAAAATAACAGAATCAGGCATAACTGCTAAGAAACATAAAATTTAGCACTTTGAAAGATCATCAGACCATAGGGATCTGATGAATAAAATCTTACATTTATAAAAGCACTTTCAGTTTATACAATGCTTTTCCCATCTATCCCTATCTTGTAAGATTCAAAAACATCTATTGAAGTAGGTAGGGCAGATTCAGCTGATTTATACTTCACGCTAAACGCTTTCCTAATTTTTATCTGATTTGACCCTCTCGATCTTGTATTCATTCAATATTTATTCATTCAGTTCACAATTATCTGCATACCAACTATGTTCCAGAAACTTAACTGCTGGAGATAAAGTGGGGAATAATAAGAACTCAGTCACTGCCTGCAAAGAGCTTACAAATAATTTTAAGGATGATGACTGCTACAAAAAAGGGACAGGGTGACATAGGAACATGACAGTGAATCCTAACCTAGAATGGAAGTCAGGGAACTTTATGTAAGTGACTCATATTTGAAGGATGAGTATGAGTTGGGGAAGACACAAACGGCGAGTGGGTGAGGGGTCTGATGTAGGTACAAGATAAGCAGATACAACAGTCCTCAGTTGAGAGAGACTGCTGTCATTTCAAGAGGGAGAAGTACAGTACTTCTGAACACAGTTGTCAAGGAGTGTGACAAACTAAGACTACAAAGATAAACAGTGAGTCATCACACATTTGAGAGCCTACTATGTATCAGGCATTTCTTTCAGCAATGATAGAGCAGGTAATAAGAAAGACATGATTCTTTAACAGCTTAGATTTCAGGAAGTTTGGAGAGCAATAATAAACACATAAATAAATCAATGTAATTTGAAGTACTGTAAGTATTATGAAAAAAATAAAACAGGGTTTTGTAGCAGAGAGTGACTGGGAGACTGCTTTAGTGTGGCCAGTGAAGGTCTTTCAGAAGAGATCAAACTGATTTATGGGTTTAATGGAAAGTGAAATGACAAAGTCAAGGGGAAAAGCATTCCAAGCAGGAAAAACCAAGCACAGATGCCCTGTGATGACTGGTAGTTAAATGTCAGAAAGGTCAGTGTGACTGGAGCACAGAAAATGAAGACTTGAGTAGAAAGAAATGAAGTCAAAGAGCTAGGCAAGAGCCAGATCATATAAAGGCTGCCAGCCATTGTAGAGTTGCAATTTTATGCTAGTGAAAGCGAAAGTTGCTCAGTCGTGTCTGACTCTTTGTGACACCATGGCCTATACAGTCCATGGAATTCTCCAGGCCAGAATACTGGAGTGGGTAGCCTTTTCCTTCTCTAATGGATCTTCTCAACCCAGGGATCGAACCCAGGTCTCCTAAAAAGAAGTGCAATTATTTGATTTACGCTTTAGAAACAGTACTCTGGCTGCCAAGAGAAAGATGAACTGAAGAGTTGTAGTAGTCCAGCAGAAAGATGCTTCAGATTTTGACTTTGAGGTCTTAGTAGTCAGTAACTACTAAGATTGGGGGTATATTTAAGACTGATGGACTAGATGTGGGAATCAATAATGGCTCTTGATTTTGGCCTATGCTATTCAGACAGGTAATGGTACACACCCTTTACTGAGATGGAGAAGAATTCTGAAGAAAAAGATTTGCCATTCTAGGGAATTCTCTGGCAGTCCAGCAGTTAGGACTCGGGGCTTTCACTGCCAAAGGCCCAAGTTCAATCTCTGGCAGGGGAACTAAGATCCCATAAGCTGCTTGGTGCCACCAAAAAAAAAACAAAAAGATCTGCCATTCTCTTTCTGTTCTGGGTAAGCGTGAAAGGCCTGTTAGATATCCCAGTGGATGTGTCAAGGGGGTGGTCTCTTGGTATGCAAGGAGTGGAAATCAGGATAGAAATATAAACTTGAGTTATCAGTGCTTAGGTGGTATTTGAAAATGGTATTGGAAGCTATTTGAACAGTAAGATCAGCCAGGGAGAAAATACAGATAGAGAAGCAAAGAGGGCCTTCCTCATAGGCCAGGCTATGAACTGTGAAGTCTATCCAAAGAACAATCAGAAGGCATTGAAGGGCATAATAAAGAGATTACATGATCACATATCTGTGGGTTAAAAAAAAAAAAAAAATCAAAACAATCCCTCTGATTGTAATGTAGGAAATAACCCAGAACCAGAACAGATGAAAGAGGCTCCCTTAGGAGACTCCTGTGGTTCCTGGCAGAAGCTGATAATAGTCTGGTTTATAGTGATGAGAGTGGAGATGAAGAGAAGTGGTCTGGTTTAGAAGACGTCTAGTCATGATTTGGTGACTTGACAGGGTAAGGAAGAAGTCCAGACAAGGATTGCGAGCTGCTTGAACAAACAATTGAAAAATAAAGATACCTTTTCCCCCCACCAAAAAAGGAGCCTTAGAAAGTAAGTTTTTGAAGGGAAGATAACTGGGTCCATTTTGGGATATGCTCAGTCTTAAGGTGCCCACAAGATATCTAGACATTCTAGGTAGGCTGTTGGATATTGTGGTAGGTTTACTATCTGCAGATTAAGGAATTAAAGTTCAGAAAAGTCAAGGACATAGGGTCAAGTATACCTTTCCCAGATGCCAAGATTCAAGGACCTGAGTAGCTGAACAGAGAGATCTCACTGAGAGCTATGAGTCAAATATCGATACTTACTTCCTAGATTCAGTCAGGCATCTGAAAACAAGAAATTCATTCAAATCATTAAGACATGATGTGACAAGACATATTTCAATGAAAGAAGTCATGTTTTCACACCAACTCCTAAGCCTGAGTTAGAGGATGGTTATGAACCAGAATGATGGCTTTTGTGTGCAGCTTTGTTTTTTTAAGAGGCGGTGGTGAGGGGGAGCTGGGGGGCTCAGAAGACTGGATCTGTGCCAGAGGCAGCACTTCGGCTGGGTGTGGTGTGGCTGCAAGAACTCTCCCTGGGGTTCCTTCACCTCCGCCCTGCTCACTCGCCCGTGGAAGGGTATCTGGACATTTCGGCGCCTGCCTGGCTTCCATCTCTGCTCACTTGGTTACCCCGACCTGAGCTCCAGGCCGCAGCCCTAACCACGAGGCCCAGCGCTGGGCCTCTAAAGGGGCCCGGGGCTTCTAAGGCTGCCTCAGCAGGGACTGCGGAATGGGGACTGGGCCCGAAATCTTTCAGAGAAAGGCGCCAACCTCACTAGAGAAACACGCCGCTACCAGTTGTTACCTCAGACCCAAGGACCTCCCAGGCGCGGCCTGGCTCTTTCTTACAGGGGTTCTTCGCGCCTCATCAAATTGGCCTCGGCCAGGGTACCCNGAGAAAGGCGCCAACCTCACTAGAGAAACACGCCGCTACCAGTTGTTACCTCAGACCCAAGGACCTCCCAGGCGCGGCCTGGCTCTTTCTTACAGGGGTTCTTCGCGCCTCATCAAATTGGCCTCGGCCAGGGTACCCACTAAAGTCTGTTCTTTAAAAAGAGCGGGCGCCGACCTCGCACGAAGCCTGGCTTGCTGACCTGCTCACCCTCGCGCCCGCAACTCAACTCTCGCCGCGGACAGACCAGGCCTTCACAGCACGCGCAACTACGCACCCAGGTCGCCAGGTAGGCGCGCTCCGAGGCCTGGGCACGGTCTGCGCGTGCGCGCCGCTGAGACGCTGCCCGGGGGTCGCGCGAGACCGAGACCCGGGACCGCGCCCCGCCCGCGGGAGCCCAGAATCCCAGTGTCTTTCCCTGGTTCCTGAGCTCCTCTGCCCGTTGGTCTTTCTGTGCCTGGCGTGGGTGGGTCGGATACCGTGGACCGCGAAGCCCCTACTGTGTGTGGAGCATCGTGCTGGCGCTTTCCGTACACGCGCTCTTTTAACCCTCACCCCTGTACTGTACAGCAGTTATTAACATCCCAGTTCTAAAGAGGCCAGGAAACAGGAGCGACTTGGGGACACGCAAGGACTTGAACACTCCGATGAGGTTTTGCGACTCCAAACCCCAGCACCTTCCCATCCACTTCCTGCTGATCAAATTCTGACTGCCTTGTGAATTATTAACCGCCTCAGTCCCACATCCAGTGGGTCGGACTGGGTGTCCATGGTCCTGAGTTCCCGGCAATGGACCTGCCTACTTGGGAGATAACCCTCGGCCACAACTCTTATCTCTGTAGTCCTGCATTCTCCAGTCTCCATTTTTGCTCTTCACGCCATCCCCTCTGCATGGAATACCTCCCCCCAACTGTAAGGCCACCCCATTTTAAAGCCTATTCCATATGCTGACGCCTGAGTCTTATGTATTTTTCATACTCAGGACTACTGAGCACCTACTATCAGCTAGTACTCCACAAGGGCCTGGGAAAGCAAGGCAGGAAAAGAGAGGAAAGAAGTGGAAGCAGGAGGGAGAGAAGAAACTAGATCCGAGGAGGATGCCTACCCCATCCAAAGAGGGCATCTGCCAGCCAGTCACCTACTGAAAGAAGGGAAGTGTGGCCTGGTAATGTCCAATCTGATTTTCTTGAGAAATCTCCCAAAGTGTTGGTGGGGCTTTCCTAGTGGTTCAGTGGTTAAGAGTCCATTTTACAATGCAGGGGTAATGGTTGGGTCTCCGGTCCAGGAAGATCCCACGTGCTTTGGAGCTGCTAAGCCTGTGTACAACTACTGAGCCTGCACTCTGGAGCCCAGGAGCCAGGAACGAAGGCCACGCACCCTAGAGCCTGTGCTCGGCGTCAAGAGAAGCCACCACAGTGAGAAGCCAGTGCACTGCAGCTAGAGAGTAGCTCCTGCTCCCCACAACTAGAGAAAGCCTGTGCAGAGCAATGAAAGACCCAGCGCAGCCAAAAATAAATAAAATTATTTTTAAAATAAAAATGTTGGCAACAGTTGAAAAACTTGAATACACTGTGTGGACTGAAACGAACAGTTTGGGGACAGACCTAGCTCTTGAGCCACCTATATGTAGCTCTGACCTTGACTGACACAGTAAAAGGTGACCAAGTGGATACAGCTTGAGTCCCAGTGCAGGGCACCTTCAGGCCACTATTGGGTGCACATTCCTTGCACTCTCCAGGCCTGGGAACCAACAGAAAAAAACCTTTTTGGATAGAGGTGGGGTCAACACAGGGAAAAGGAATCAGTCTGCTGAGAGCCTGAAGAAAACTGTTGTGTACCTGTGCTGGTTAATTTCTATCTATTTACCTGGACACTGTTTGTATCTAAGATTGTGGTAAGGAAGGTCATGAGTCTTACATGACCGCCTGTGTAATGTGTGTGAAGATTTCCTGTGGAGGAGGTCCCCTGGCCAGGGATAAAGGACAGAGGAAGTAACCACTGTTTGGACATAAATAGCCCTCAGTTTCAACCAGCTTGGAGGGAAATAGGCAAAAACCCAGGGGATTCCAGAAACCCCTGGGGCATTATTACAACCACAAATGACCAGACACCCCACTACCAGTCATCTACAACCCGGGAGTGTCAAGGGAAACAAAAGGAACGCATAAGCACTGTGAAGGGATGAGACTGAACCGAAGCGCCCCCTGGCAGACACACATGTACACATACACACACACACTGCTATCGAGGCGTGGAAGCAACATTTGGTGGGTCCAAGGTGACCTCTCAGCCCATGTGCCCCGCTGGCATTTCTCCCTGCCCGAGGAGAGTGCCAGCTCCATGTTGGGCTCTATCCTTAGTAATGAGGCCAGGGTTGCTTCCACTGGCTCACGCTGAGGGCCCAGAGTGGCATGCAGCTTGTTGTTGTGTCTGACTGTTTGCGACCACATGGACTACAGCACGCCAGGCTTCCCTGTCCTTCACCATCCCATGGAGCTTGTTCAAACTCATGTCCATGGAGTTGGTGATGCCATCCAACCATCTCATCTTCTGTCGTCCCCTTCTCCTGTCTTCAATCTTTCCCAGCATCAGGGTCTTTTCTAATGAATCGGCTCTTCGCATCAAGTGGCCAAAGTGTTGGAGCTTCAGCTTCAGCATAAGTCTTTCCAATGAATATTCAGGACTGATTTCCTTTAGGATTGACTGGTTTGATCTCCTTGTGCTCCAAGGGACTCTCAAGAGTCTTCTCCAGCACCACAGTTCAAAAGCATCAATTCTTCAGTGTTCAGCCTTCTTTATGGTCCAACTCTCACCTCCATATATGACTACTAGAAAAAACATAGCTTTGACTATTACAGACCTTTGTTGGCAAAGTAATGTCTCTGCTTTTTAATACGCTGTCTAGGTTTGTCATACCTTTTCTTCCACGGAGCAAGCCTCTTTTGATTTCATGGCTGCAGTCACCATCTGTAGTGATTTTGGAGCCCAAGAAAATAAAATCTGTCACTGTTTCCATTGTTTCTCCATCTATTTGACGAAGTGATGGGACTGGATGCCATGATCTTAGTTTTCTGAAGGTTGAGTTTTAAGCCAGCTTTTTCACTCTCCTCTTTCACCTTCACCTAGAGGCTCTTTGCTTTCTGCCATAAAGATGGTGTTATCTGCATATCTGAGGTTATTGATATTTCTCCTGGCAATTTGATTCCAGCTTGTGTTTCATCCAACCCAGAATTTTGTATGATGTACTCTGCCTAGAAGTTAAATAAGCAGGGTGACCATATACAGCCTTGATGTACTCCTTTCCCAATTTGTTGGGACCAGTCCATTGTTCCATGTCTGATTCTAACTGTTGCTTCCTGGCCTGCATACAGGTTTCTCAGGAGGCAAGCCAGATGGTCTGATATTTCCATCTCTTTAAGAATTTTCCACAGTTTTTTGTGATCCACAGAGTCAAAGGCTTTAGTGTAGTCAATGAAGCAGAAGTAGATGTTTTTCTGGAATTCTCTTGCTTTTTCTATGATCCAGTGGATGTTGGCAATTTGACCTCTGGTTCCTCTGTCTTTTCTAAATCCGGCTTGAACATCTGGGAGTTCTTCATTCACATACTATTGAAGCCTAGCATGGAGAACTTTGAGCATTACGTTGCTAGTGTGTGACATGAGTGCAATTGTGCAGTAATTTGAACATTCTTTGGCATTGCCTTTCTTTGGGATTGGAATGAAAACTGACCTTTTCCAGTCTTGTGGCCACTGCTGAGTTTTCCAAATTTGCTGGCATATTGAGCGCAGCACTTTCATAGCATCATCTTTTAGGATTTGAAATAGCTCAGCTGGAATTCTATCATCTCCACTAGCTTTGTTCATAGTAATGCTTCCTAAGGCCCACTTGATTTCACACTCCAGGATGTCTGGCTCTAGGTGAGTGATCACACCATCATGGTTATCTGGGTTATTAAGATCTTTTTTGTACAGTTCTTCTGTGTATTCTTGCCACCTCTTCTTAATATCTTCTGTTTCTGTTAGGTCCATAACATTTGTGTCCTTTATTGTGCCCATCTTTGCATGAAATATTCCCTTGGTATCTATGATTTTCTTGAAGAGATCTCTAGTCTTTCCATTCTATTGTTTTCCTCCATTTCCTTGCATTGATCACTTTGGAAGTCTTCCTTATCTCTCCTTGTTATTCTTTGGGACTCTGCATTCAGATGGATATATCTTTCCTTTTCTCCTATGTAGTCATACAGCTACCAGAGAAATTCTTACCTGAGACAACAGGAGACCCTTTTGTGGGAGCCAACACCTGAGCAGGAATGCTAAGTACCAAAATTCTAGGAGTGGAATTAGAGCAAATGACATTACTGGATGAGGTGGGGAGGCTAAAGTGAGTATTTAACTTAGAGTGGATTTAGGAATTTGGAGCCAGTGAGATAAAGAGCTACTAAATATTTCCTCAATCAACAAACATTTATTGAGTAACTTCTATACAAGCACTGTTCTGAGCCCTTAGGGATACCGTGGTGAACAAAGTCAGCTGTCATTATGGGGATGTGTGAACTAGATGTGAAGGTTGTAGTGTGCTTTGGTGAATCACCAGGAGAGTTGTATGGGCTGATGACCCTGCTTAAGGAGCTAGAAGTGGAGGAGATACTGACTGCGGAGATGAGACAGTGGGAGAGGGCACCCCTTCTGGGTCTGAGGACTGCCTTGTCCCCTGGGATTCTTTTTCTTCAATTCAGTTCAGTTGCTCAGTCGTGTCCGACTCTTTGCGACCCCATGGACTGCAACACACCAGGCTTCCCTGTCTATCACCAGCTCCCAGATCTTGCTCAAACTCATGTCCATCAAGTCAGTGATGCCATCCAACCAGTCCATCCTCTATTGTCCCCTTCTCCTCCTGCCTTCAATCTTTCCCAGCGTCAGGGTCTTTTCCAATGAGTCAGTTTTTTATATCAGATGGCCAAAGTACTGGAGTTTCAGCTTCAGCATCAGTCCTTCCATTGAATATTCAGGACTGATTTCCTTGAGGGTTGACTGGTTTGATCTCTTTGCTGTCCAAGGGACTCTCAAGAATCTTCTCCAACACCATAGTTCAAAAGCATCAATTCTTTGGCCCTCAGCTTTCTTTATAGTCCAACTATCACATCCATTGGAGAAGGAAATGGCAACCCACTCCAGTGTTCTTGTCTGGAGAATCCCAGGGATGGGCAAGCCTAGTGGGCTGCCGTCTATGGGGTCTCACAGAGTCAGACAGGACTGGAGCGACTTAGCAGCAGCAGCAGCATCACATCCATATATGACTAGTGGAAAAACCAACATTTAAAAATTTACGTATAATACAATTCACTGTTTCTGATGTATGTGTATGATTTTTAGCATATGCTTAGATTGAAGGATAAATCGGGATAGAGAACAATTTCGTCACACTAAAAAATTCCCTCGAGATGCAGTTAAACCCTCCTCCCACCCCCAACCACTAGCAACCTGTCCTTCATTCCTAAAGTTTTGCCTTTTCCAGAGGACCATATAAATGAAGTCACATGGTGTGTAACCAGGAATTAGGTTCTTTCTCTTACTGAAATGCATTTAGATTTATCCGTGTTTGTTTTTCTTTTTTTTTCTGGCCATCCCATGAGCAGAGTCCTAACCACTGGACTGTCAGTGAATTCCCTAAATTTATCCATGTTGTTGCATGTATCAATATTTAACTCCAGGAAAAAAAAAGTTAACTCCTCTTTATTGTTGAGTGCTGTGCTAAGTCATTTCAGTCGTGTCCAACTCTTTGCAATGCTATGGACAGTAGCCCGCCAGGCTCCTCTGTCCCGGGGATTCTCCAGGCAAGGATACTTGCCATTTCCTACTCCAGGGGAGTGAGTTGCCATTTCCTGCTCCAGGGGATCTTCCTGACCCAGGGATTGAACCTAGAGTCACTTTCATTTCCTACATTGACAGGCAGGTTCTTTACCTCTAGCGCCACCTGGGAAGCATTGCTGCGTACTATTCTGTTGCATGACTATACCACTGTTTATTTGCCTATTGATAAATATTTTGGTTGTTTTCAATTTGGGGCTATTGTGAATAGTTTCTATAAGCATTCATGTACCGGTTGTTTTGTGAATTTAAGCCTTCATATTGTTTTTCCTGTTTTTTGGCTGAACTGCACAGCATGCAGTTCCCAGAGCAGGGATCAAACCTGTGCCCCAGGCAGTGGAAGAGCAGAGTCTTAACCACTTGACCACCAGGGAAGTTCCAGGTCTTCATATGTATTAAGTAAATACCTCAAAGCAGGATTGCTGGGCTATGAAATCAACCCTAAATATTCACTGGAGGGACGATGCTGCAGCCGAACCTCCAATACTTTGGCCACCTGATGGGAAGAGCCAACTCATTCGAAAAGACCCTGATGCTGGAAAAGATTGAAGGCAAAAGGAGAAGAGGGCAGCAGAGGATGAGATGGTTGGGTGGCATCATCAAATCAATGGACATAAGTTTGAGCAAACTCCTGGAGACAGAGAAGGACAGGGAGGCCTGGCGTGCTGCCTTCCATGGGGTCTCAGAGAACTGGACACAGCTTAGGGACTGAACAACAGTGACAACAACAACATGGTAAGTATATTTAATTTTATAAGGAATTACCAAACTGTTTTCTGGAGTGTCTGTACCATTTTGCATTCCCATCAGCAGAATATGAGAGTTTCAGTTGCTCTGCATCCTAGTCACTATTTGATATCTTCTGTTAAAATTTTTCTTGTTTTTCTAATAGATGTTGATGGTATCTAGTTGTAGATCTAATTTGCATTTCCCAAGCCAGGCTTCAGCAATACGTGAACCGTGAACTCTCTGATATTCAAGCTGGTTTTAGAAAAGGCAGAGAAACCAGAGAGCAAATTGCCAACATCTGCTGGCTCATGGAAAAAGCAAGAGGGTTCTTGAAAAACATCTATTTCTGCTTTATTGACTATGCCAAAGCCTTTGACTGTGTGGATCACAATCAACTGTGGAAAATTCTGAAAGAGATGGGAATACCAGACCACCTAACCTGCCTCTTGAGAAATCTATATGCAGGCCAGGAACCAACAGTTAGAACTGGACATGGAACAACAGACTGGTTCCAAATAGGAAAAGGAGTACGTCAAGGCTGTATATTGTCACCCTGATTATTTCACTTCTATGCAGAGTACATCATGAGAAATGCTGGGCTGGAAGAAACACAAGCTGGAATCAAGATTGCTGGGAGAAATATCAATAACCTCAGATATGCAGATGACACCACCCTTATGGCAGAAAGTGAAGAGGAGCTAAAAAGCCTCTTGATGAAAGTGAAAGAGGAGAGTGAAAAAGTTGGCTTAAAGCTCAACATTCAGAAAAT
>SJYV01017810.1:0-11437 GCA_006410875.1 Neotragus pygmaeus
AGAAAAAGAAATAAAAGGAATCCAAATTGGAAAAGAAGAAGTAAAACTCTTCCTGTTTGCAGATGACATGATCCTCTACGTAGAAAACCCTAAAGACTCCACCAGAAAATTGCTAGAGCTAATCAATGAATATAGTAAAGTTGCAGGATATAAAATCAACACACAGAAATCCCTTGCATTCCTATACACTAATAATGAGAAAATAGAAAGAGAAATTAAGGAAACAGTTCCATTCACCATTGCAACGACAAGAATAAAATACTTAGGAATATACCTACCTAAAGAAACTAAAGACCTATATATAGAAAATTATAAAACATTGGTGAAAGAAATCAAAGAGGACACTAATAGATGGAAATATACCATGTTCATGAATCGGAAGAATCAATATAGTGAAAACGAGTATAATAACCAAAGCAATCTACAGATTCAATGCAATCCCTATCAAGCTGCCAGTGGTATTTTTCACAGAGCTAGAACAAATAATTTTATTTTAAGTAAGAGTGATGAAAGAAGACATCCTTCCTTTTTTCCTGATCTTTAGGGAAACAATTTCAATTTCTCTTTCCTGAGTATAGTGTTTGCTATGCATCTGTCACTGAGGTATGCTACTTCTATACACAATCTTTTAAGAGTTTTTACCATGAAAGCATTTTGTCAAATGCTTTTATGCATCTATTAAGATGATCAAGTTATTTTCATCTTTCATTTTATTATTATATATTACATTTGTTAATTTGCATATGTTGAATCACCCTTGCATCTCAAGAGTAAATCTCAGTTGGTCATGATGGATGTTCCTTTTAATGTGTTCTCAAATTTAATTCAGTAGTGCTTTGTTGAGAAATGTTGTTTCTATATTCATCATGAATACTAGTGTACAGTTTTCTATTTTTATCTTTATGCGGTGTCAAGGTAACGCTGGCTTCATAGAATGAGTCTGGAAATGCTCCTTCTCATCAATATTTTGGAAGTGTTTGAGGATAATTTGTGTCAATTCATAAAAGGTTTGGTAGAATCACTGGTAAAGTCATCTGGCCTTGGAGTTTTCTGTGCTGGAATTTTTGATTACTGATTCTCTCAATCTCTTTTAGTCTCTTCAGATTTGCTATTTCTTCCTGACTCAATAATGGTTGTATGTGTTTTTAAAAGTGTATCCATTTTTTTCTAGATTGTGTAATTTGTTGGTATATAATTGTTCATAGTAGTCACTTGTGACTATGTACTTTTCAGCTGTACTATCTCCTTTTTCATTTTTTATTTTATTTGAATCTTCTCTCTTTTTTCTTAGTTAGTCTAGCTAATGGTTTATCAACTCTGTTTATGTTTTCAAAAAATAGAAACAGCTCTTAATTTTTAAAAAATCGTCTATGGTTTTTCTGATCTCTGATTTATATCTGCTCTTATTTTTATTATTTCCTCTCTTCTGCTAACTTTAGGCTTTGATAGTTCTTCTTTTTCTAGTTTCTTGAGTCACAAGTTTGTTTATTTGAGATCTTTCTAATTTATAATATATGCATTTGTTTCTATAATTTTACTCTCAAATGTTTTTGCTGCATCCCATAATATTTGATATGCTGTTTCATTTTCATTTGTTTTGAAATAATTTTTATTTCCTATTTATTTCTTCTTTGAGCTAGTGGTTGTTTAGGAGTTTTTGTTTAGTTTCCACATACTTGTAGATCTCACTTTTCTCCTGTTGTTGATTTCTAAGTTCATATCATTGTCATCAGAGGAAGACAGTTTATATGATTTCAATCTTTTAAAATTTTCTAAAATTTGATTTGCTACCCATCATATGGGTATCAAATCCTGGAAAATGTTCCCTATGCACCTGAGAAGAATGGGTATTCTGTTGCAGATTGATAGAATATTTAAGTGATGTCTCTCAGTCATGCCCAACTCTTTGCAACCCTGTGGACTGTAGTTTACAAGTCTCCTCTGTCCATTGAATTTTCCAGGCAAGAGTACTGGAGTGGGTTGCCATTTCCTTCTCCAGGGGATCTTCCCCACCCAGGGACAGAACCCAGGTCTCCCTCATTGTGGGCAGACTCTTTATTGTCTGAGCCACCAGGGTATGTTCATACAGCCTCTCTGTGTCTTTAGATTGGTGGGTGGAATATATTTACATAGGATTTACCACTGTTGCTTTATCTTGCCTTCTGGCTATTTTGTCTCTCTGTTGTTTCATTTTCTGTTCTTTTTGACCTTTATAAATTGGTGATTTTCACACTAATTTGCTCAGTCTCCCCTTTGTTTCATGTCTCTGCTCTAGATTTTTACTTTGTGGCTACCATGAGATATACATACAAAGTTCCTGATAAAACAGTCTTATTTCTGATAGCAATTTATCAGTGGCCGATAAAGTTCCATCTTTTTATTCTTCTCTTTTTATGTTTTATATGTCACAAATTATGTTTTTATGCTGTGATTTTGTTAGCATGTGGTAGTAGCTACGGTTATTTTTAATGCTTTTTTTCCTTTAACATTTACGATATAGTTAAGTTTTAACACACTATTCTAAGAATGAGTTACAGTATTCTAATTCTTTTTTATGTAGTTCTGTTTTTTGTTCAGCTTGAAGAACTTCTTTCAACATCTCTCATAAGGCTGGTCTAACGGAGATAAACTTTTATAGTTGTTGCTTCTCTGAGAAAGCCTTTCTTTCTCCATTTCTGAAGAATAGTTTTTCTTAGTACTGTATTCTTGGCCTATTCTTCTTATATTTCAATATTTTAAACATGTCCTCCCAGTCTCTTCTAGCTTGTAGAGTTTCTGTTGAGAAATCTGCTGATAACCTATTGGACATAGCTTTATAGGTTACTGTCTTCCCCAAAAAATATTGCCTTTAAAATTCTTCCTCTATTGTTGACTTTGAAAGTTTTAATTTAGTGAGACTTGAAGAAACTGTTTTTATGTTGTGATACTAAGGTGTACTATAAGTTTTATGGATTTATCCCTTTTTCAAGTTTGGGAAATTCCCAGGTATTATATTTCATTAAATGTTCTCTCTGTCCCCTTCACCCTCATTTCAACTTATAGGATACCCATTATTCTTATCTTGGCCCTTATAATGGAGTAAGATATTAATAGTTCTTATATTGTTTCTTTATTTTTTAAGAAATTAGTTTTTTTCTCTTCTTCTGCCTTAATTGTTTTTATATTAATTTCCTGGGCTCTCCAGTTCTCTCTTCCATATAACCTACTCTATTTCCAGTGTATTTTAATGCATTTTTCATCTAATCGATTGAGTAGGTCAGCTCCAGAAATTTGGTTCTTTTGTTGAATTTCAATCTCATCCTTTTGTTAATTAGTTTTATAGTCTTTTCACTTATTAAGTTTATTCCTGAGATAATTCTATTGTCTTTTGAAATTTTTCTTATAGCTCTTTGAATTTCTTCATAATGTTGTTGTTCAGTTGCTTAGCCCTACTCGACTCTTTGCAACCCCATGGACTTCAGCACCCCAGGCCTCCTTGTCTTTCACTACCTCCTGGAGTTTGCTCAAACCCTTGTCCATTGAGTCAGTGATGCCATCCAACCATCTCATCGTATGTTGCCCCCTTATTCTCTCACCCTCAATCTTCTAATTTCTAATAATTCTACTTAAAATTCTATATTGGTTTGATCACAATATTCCATGTGTTCGGTTTTGATTACTAGTAAATTGTCATTTTCCTTCTATGATGACATACTACCATAATTTTTCATTATGTTTTATGAGAAGTGCCTCCACATTTTAAGTAGCAGATAGCTTTCTTTAGGCAAGGATTTATTTTGATTCTAGGAGTTCAAGGGATTGGTAATTAGAAGTCTTCCTTTTGCTTTCCTTTTGACATTATATCACTAGTTTTTAGTTTCACTTATGAGCACTGACTTCCCTCCAAGATTAGGACTCACATTAAAAATAATAATAATAATACTTTAAAAAGCAATGGATGGTGACCAAGCAAGGGAAGGGTGTGTACTTAGTATTTGGGATTTGGGCATGTTCACTGTCCTGGTAGCTCCTAAAGAGGGGATTCTCAGAGGTCCATGGATACTTCCCTTCCTTTCTGGGCAGACAGAAGGAGCTTTTCCTTTGGTTCTCTTGTCTGCTTACTTCTCTTTCCTTTCCCTCCCACATGTCACTGCTGCCTCTCTTCAGAGAGAACAATTAATGGCTTCACTGCATATGGCTGGGCTAGTGCCTTCACCCTCTGAATCTTCTACTAGGAAGATTTGCTGACTTGCTTCTGTACCAGCTACTGCCTTCTTTGCTGTCACTGCCTCTGCCATCCCTGGTTTTATTGCTACTTCCCTGACTCTGCTACTTCCTCCAAAGTTTAATACACCTACTTTTGGGTACATAGCTGATAGGCCTGTCAGATGTCCTGTGACACAGTACAGAGGCGCTTTTTTTTTTTTTTTTTTTTTTTGGCCAATTATGGATGTCAGATTAGTTGTAAATCAGAGAGAATGAAAAAAAGGAAATATAGCCATGATGTTGACCAAAACATCATTTTTAAAACTTGAGGCTTAAAATTCAGTTAAAAAAATTAGATAAACCTCCTTTCAAAGATGGCAAATTAAGCACATGCCATTTGCCCCAATTTCCTTTTAAAATTTTACTAAAATTACAGTAAAATGTTTACATAAATCAACAGTTCAGTTCAGTCACTCAGTTGTGTCCAACTCTGTGACCCCATGGACTGTGGCATGCCAGGCTTCCCTGTCCATTGCCAACTCACAGAGTTTACTCAAACTCATATCCATTGAGTTGGTGATGCCATCCAACCATCTCATCCTCTGTCATCCCCTTCTCCTCCTGCCCTCAGTCTTTCCCAACATCAGGGGCTTTTCCAAAGAGTCAGCTGTTCGCATCAGGTGGCCAAATCATTTGAGTTTCAGCTTTAACATCAGTCCTTCCAATGAACGCCCAAGACTGATCTCCTTTAGTATGGAGTAGTTGGATCTCCTTGCAGTCCAAGTGACTCTCAAATGTCTTCTCCAACACCACAGTTCAAAAGCACTCAGTTTTCTTTATAGTCCAACTCCCATATTCAACACGACTATTGNGAACGCCCAAGACTGATCTCCTTTAGTATGGAGTAGTTGGATCTCCTTGCAGTCCAAGTGACTCTCAAATGTCTTCTCCAACACCACAGTTCAAAAGCACTCAGTTTTCTTTATAGTCCAACTCCCATATTCAACACGACTATTGGAGAAACCATAGCTTTGTCTAGATGGATCTTTGTTGGCAAAGTAATGTCTCTGCTTTTCAATATGCTACCTAGGTTGGTCATAACTTTTCTTCCAAGAAGCAAGTGTCTTTTAATTTCATGGCTGAAGTCACCATCTGCAGTGATTTTGGAACCCCAAAATAGAGTCTTTCACAGTTTCCACTTTTTCCCATCTATTTGCCATGAAGTGATGGATCTGGATGTCATGATCTTCATTTTCTGAATGTTGAGTTTTAAGTCAACTTTTTCACTCTCCTCTTTCACTTTCAACAGGAGGTTCTTTAGTTCTTCTTTGCTTTCTGCTATAAGGGTGGTGTCATCTGCATATCTGAGGTTATTGATATTTCTCCCAGCAATCTTGATTCCAGCTTGTGCTNTGACAATCCATGCCTCTTCTTTCCTCCATTTCTCTCCCTCTCTCTGTTTTGTTTTGTTTTTGTTTTTAATTTAAGAAACTAGTTTAATTTTTTAAGACAGTACATTCTGATTTAATAATAACAGATGTAGAACAATTGTATGCCATGAGACAGGATGCATCTCTAAAGGAAAAAAAAATAGAGTTAGATTCAGTGTAATCATCAAAAGAAACAGTGAGCTCCCTTATGTAGAGAGGGAACTTGGTTATAATAAGGGAGATGTTCCTTTCACCTTCATAGTGAAGCTTAGTGAATTGATAATGGAGATGTCCTGTTACAGTAAAGGAACAGTCAGCACCAAGGCACATAGATAGCACTCCAGTGCATCCTTTTGGACCACCTCTTTTATTGGAAGCCAGATCAGGGAATAGATTTTTATCTGAGTATTATAACTATCCTGAAATAAATCTCTGAATTTGCAACCAGATTATCAATTTGAAGTTTTCCTTTGATAACCCTTGCCTAAAAACACCAAACTTCTATTCAGAATTCCTCAACATGCCATCTTTCTACTCAGTATGACTGTTTCCTAAATATGAATCTCCATATATTGGATGAAAACCCCTAAAAGTAAAATCTGACCCTTAAACCTAATGGAAACAATTAGCTTGAATGACCAAAGGCAGTTTCCTCAGAGAAATGAGAAAGATATTGTTATGAAGAAGAGTGCTCAGGGAAAAGAACAGGAGTTGTTTGAATTAAGCATACTTAAGCAGAAATTTAAAAAAATATTGTTTTGAAAAGTAAGTTTGAAGACACTTTCTTAAAAATGAAGAAAAACATAGAAAATAAAAGAGGGGGATTATGAAATTTGAGAAAAACTTGCTTATCCAATACAAAATATTAGAAATCCTAGAAATAGAGACAAAATTAGGTGATAATACATACAGGCTATTTGCCTGGTTAAGCTGAAAGATAACATTTTCCCAGTTGGTGCTAGTGGTAAAGAACTTGTCAGTGCAGGTAGACGTGAGACACAGGTTTGATCCCTGCACTGAGAAAATCCCCTGGAGGAGGGCATGGCAACCCACTCCAGTATTCTTCCCTGCAGAATTACATGCATAGAGAAGGTTGGCGGGCCACAGTCCATAGAGTTGCAACGAGTCGGACATGATTAAAGCAACTTCACATGCATGCATACATAAAATTTTCAGTTTTATTTGTTCTATTACTATGTGATTAGAGGTTTCTCCAATAGCTTCTATTTTATATATGCATTCCTTGGTGTTATGACAGTTTGTTTGTGATCCCTATGCATGACACCATTATAATGGTTAGGACTTAGAAGCCTCATCCTCATCATTTATTCCTTTCCTTTTTTATATATAATGTTCATTAAAACTTATTCAGTCCTTCCTATTTTACCATCTTCTAAATATCTCTCAACTCTGTCCACCTTTCCATCACCATGACATTTGATTAAGATTTATTCATTTCTTGCCTTATTGCAGTGGCATCTGGACATGTACAGTCTGATGTGAATTTTTAAAACTGAATAGGCATTGATTCTTGTTACCGGGTTGTTTTGCAGTGACATTTGATTCTTGATTTTCTACTGCTGTTTTTAGCTGCTTGGAATTTTTTATTTAAATGAATTTAGTACTCAGAACTATCTGCCTTCTGCTGCCTTCTACAGTAAATCCTATGTGTGTAGGAGTTTCCTTTCATTAAGGACCAGTAGAAAAGTTCAGATTGAGATAAATATTTTAAAAATTAGGTTTCACATAAGTTCTATACATTTTNTTAGTACTCAGAACTATCTGCCTTCTGCTGCCTTCTACAGTAAATCCTATGTGTGTAGGAGTTTCCTTTCATTAAGGACCAGTAGAAAAGTTCAGATTGAGATAAATATTTTAAAAATTAGGTTTCACATAAGTTCTATACATTTTATTACATTTATCAGTTTATAATGGGGTGGCAAAAATCTACATTTGGAAGTTGAGGAGAAAGACCTTTCAAAAATAAATGTTCTATGCTATTTTTCTGCACTGTTATCAGCATAAATGCAGAGGAAATTTTATTTAGGACATACATAGTATCAATTCCCTTAAACAAACATTTGCTTGACTTCAAGAGAGGAGCAACAGCATTGGGCTTTTAAAATTGAGTAGAAAGGTCATGTAGACATGCCCTTTGAAGGATCAATACTTCAACTGGTAATGAGAAATAGAGTCTATTTCAACAAGTCCAATGCCAAAAATCATAGATTAGGAGTTTCGTTATATTTAAACTTTCAAACCCAAACAGAACAGCTAAAAAATTCATAAGAGAACAAGAGAAAGAACAATGATCTTTATTAAATCACGCTGTGACTCTTTTCACCACCAATAACGGTTCTATAACAAAAACTAGATTAAGATTTAGGTGCCACAGGTTATTTTGAAGGTGTTTCCAGAGGAAGAAGCTGAGGCAGTCAATTTTCCTTTTAAAAGAATAACACAGGCAAGTACTCATATGACAGAAAGCTTGAATATCTTCCTGGATAAAACAGTCCTCCAGGCAATAAAAATCAAACAAAATCCATCTTGAACTCTGATTAGTCTTGATCTTTTAAAGTTTTATTTCTTAAGCTTGAGCAAGGTTTTATTGATTTTATACTGTATTTAGCATTATTTTAACGCTATGTGATGTATATTGTACTTTAAGTGCTACCGATTGTTTACATTTATCTTAATTACTTTACTCTAGTATTAATCTAATAGAGCATTATGTTATGTTGTTGTTTTTCTGAGCCTAAAATTGCTTGTTTGGATTTTAAGCCATGAGTTGTTCTTCTTGTTCCATTCTAATTCTATTTCTTCCCCTAAATATTTATATTAATTTCTAAACATGATAAAATATTCTAATCAGCTATGGATTATCACAGGATTATGTAGGGTATAGGAATTCAATATAAATGTCAGATATCCAGTCTGTGTCAAGAAGGAAATAGGGTATTTTTCTAGGAATTATACAATTTTATTCTTTAAAAATACCTCTTAAACAGCTTTCCTCTCATTCCTACACCCAAACTACCCCCAACACACAGAAAGCATTTTACTTATTCTTTAAGCTTGCCAAAAGATAATTTAAAAGTAAGTAATCTATTACTACAGTACATATAATACTTGCCTAAGAATATCCTTAACTTGAAGTAATAATGCCAACTCATAAGACAATGACTATTTTCCAGACTCATGAATTCAAGCTCTAGATAATCTATTTTTAATATTTGTATGCCTAACTGATTTGTGATAAGTATATAGATTTATTAAATTTTTGAAATTTGTAGCTGGAAATAAAGTTATTACTGTGGTCTTTGCATGTTTATTTTCTTACAAATTTCTGCCTATGAACTTCATAAAGGTGCTATTCTTCTGTAAATTGATTTAGTTCCCTGTGCTATACAACTTATGTAATAATGTAAATCATCTATATTTCAATTAAAAGTATAAATGAATTAAGCTTCATTCCATTATATTATTCTAAATTCTATATCAAAATAAGTGGTCATCTGATAATATGTTGTCGTGTGTGCATGTGTGTGCATCAATCACTCAGTCATGTCCAAATCTTTATGACCCCATGGACTATAGCCTGCCAGGGTCCTCTGTCCATGGGATTTCCCAGGCAAGTTTACTGGAGTGGGTTTCCATTTCATCCTCCAGGGATCTTCCCTACCCAGGGATAGAACCTGTGTCTCCTATGTCTCTTGCATTGCAGACAGATTCTTTACAGCTGAGCCACCAGGGAGGCCTAGTGATACACATAAAAGCTATTATTTTCTAAGTAATTTGTCAGACACTGAGGTAAGAACTTTGCATTGTCCTATTGAGCCAGGTTTAAAGTTTCAGAAAAAAGAATAAAAAATTACTTCAATGAATCTTTAGGTATATTCATGAGAAGGGCCACCCCTGCACCTTGATTCCCAGATCTTTGTATTCTGATTATAGGAAAAGAAGGCCTATGTATAATAGTCACTGCTTCAAATCTTAGGACTACTTCATAAAACTACACATTATGCTTTCAGATCTTTGTCTACCAGATAGCATCATAAATGTGCTGTGTGCTGTGCTTAGTCCCTCAGTCTGTCCACCTCTTTGTGACCCCGTGAACTGTAGCCTCTGTCCATGGGGCTGCAGTCACCATCAGCAGTGATTTTGGAGCCCAAGAAAATAAAACCTGTCTCTAATTCCACTTCCCCCTTCCTCTTAATATGTGCCATGAAGCAATGGAACGGGATGCCATGATCTTAGGTTTTTTTTTTAAGTTTCAATTACACTCACTATGGTTGGATCTGTTACAGAATAGTTTTTAACTCAAGCCAATGCCCATTTGTATCTCCTGTAGGGCTCCTAGTAGTGTCCACTATAGCTTACTTGGAGAAGGCAATGGCACCCCACTCCAGTATGCTTGCCTGGAAAATCTCATGGCTGGAGGAGCCTGGTAAGCTGCAGTCCATGGGGTCGCTAAGAGTTGGGCACAACTGATCGACTTCACTTATAGCCTACATACCAGCTAACAAATACTTTTTCTTGGGGAAATTTGTCTAAAGCCATCTTCACATCATTTCTTTCCTGCTGATAAAGAAGTACAGTAAGTTATCCCACATTTGTTATTTCAACATGTGGAAGCAAATATGTAATCACTTGATCCATCTTTGTACTACTTAAGTCCATTTATTTCATGAACCCAGGTCTGAACCTAGTTCTAAGGATCCAATTTAGGCAGTAATTTAAGTAATCCAATCCATTTCTGAGCTAGCTACCAGGTTTTGTTGATGAGTCTTCATGATTCACCCCAATTTTCTATCTAAATTTCCACAGATATTTTCAGAATTTTGAGTGTGGGAAATGGGGATGGTTTTACCACATAATTATCTAGGGCCTGTTTACATGACCATACTGTCAGCTTAGTTATGGCTTTAGGATCTATAAATTTCCAGCTCCCCTTCTGAGGACACAGGCCTATTCTATTACTGAATAGTGTCTCTCAGCTTTAGTAATGGTGTAGATTTATCCTTATTCTCTTCTACTAAGCATCTTACCTTCTTTTTCCAGAGATTCATATTCTGCCTGATACTATACATTTCATTGCCAAATAGCTGCTAAGCAGCTCCTTTTATATCTATATGTCTTACTTGCATTACCAGAGACATAATAGTTATTCTGGGATGAGGATTACCTGATGTATGTATGCCATTTAGTCTCAACTAATACCTGATGGCAAGTTAACAATTTTCTTTGAAAATAGATTTCTTGAGGAAGTGCATCATGCAGTTTTGTCTAAAAATTCAATTTGCTTGCACTCTCACTGTAGAAACTTCTGAAGTCTTTTGAGTAATTGAATTAAATGTGTAAATATTGTAGTCTGAGCAATAGCAGTTTATGATCTTTTTTTAAGAAAAAAACTTCAGTGAAGTATAATTTATATGCAGTAAGCTGCACATATTGAGTGTACAATATGATACATTTTGATTATGTAGACATATATACCTGTATAACATCTGTGAAACCAGTAATTCAATCAATATAACTATATCAGTAATCCTCAAAAATTATCTCATTCTCCTCTATAAATTCTCCTTCCCACCACTTTCTGCCCCATACAACCTCTGATCTGCTTTCTGTCATGACACATTAGCTTGAATATATAAAATTTTATACAAATTAAACCATAGAGTAGATATTCAGTTGTATCTGTCTTCTTTCACCATATTTATTTAGTAATTCATCCTTGTTGTACATATTAAAACTTTGTTAATTTTTATTGCTAATATTCCTTTAGATTACATATTATACTTTTATACATCTTGTTTTTT
>SJYV01017818.1:0-15364 GCA_006410875.1 Neotragus pygmaeus
ATGTTGAATTGGTTCACAGTGCCTTTCAGATCTATTATATGCTTCTTCTTCTCTGTATATTCATTCTATTAATTTTTGAGAGTTTGGTATTGAAACTCCAACTAAAATCTTCATTTACCTACTTAAAAAATAATTGCAATATATAGAGGAAGTATGTGTATTTCTCACGTCTCTTGTAAATGCGTTATCATACTTTCATAATTTAAAAATAGAAAGAAAAAAAAGGAATGCTGCCTGCCATATCAGTAATCAATGGATGTTGCAGTCATCCTCGATAGTGAGCCCTTGGGGTGCTTAGGCTGGAAACAAGGAATGCCTGCCATCTAGTGGTCAGCAAACTGAAGCCACCCCCAATGGTGCAGCTTGAGGAAACTCAGGATATGAAAACACAGGATCCTGGCCCCAGATACCTGAGGTGCAGATCAGAGGAATGATTTCACTGAGCACACTCTGGGATCTTCACATGCACAGAAAAGCCCTAAATTCCTCGACTTGACATATTTAGTTTTCTTTAATTAGCAATAAATCTTTTGACAGTCTGACTACCTGCCTCTTGCTGCAAAGAAAGAAAGAAAAAGAAAGAAAGAAAGAAAGGGAAGTTGCTCGGTCATGTCCAACTCTTTGCGACCCCATGGACTGTAGCCCACCAGGCTCCTCCGTCCATGGGATTTTCCAGGTGAGAGTACTGGGGTGGGTTGCCATTTCCTTCTCCAAGGGATCTTCCCCTCCCAGGAATCGAACCCAGGTCTCCTACATCATAGACAGACGCTTTTCCGTCTGAGCCACCAGGGAAGTCTTTGTTGCAAAGATTCCTATATATCATGGCTCTTCTCAGAAGAGTTCTCTGAAAGTTATTTGAGATTGCTCTCCCCAGCCCAAATTCTAAGAATGGTGACTTATTAAAATGTAACTCTCCACTTTTTAGGTTGTGCATTTTATCCCCCTCGTTGACATGACCATCTATCTGTAAACTGATTGTGAAAAAATATCCCTGCTTTTTTTAAACCATTGTTCTCTGCAGCATAAGTGTTACTAATATCTTCCATCAAGGGTCATGAAATGTTTTCTGGAAAGGGATGGGTAGATATTAAGTGCTCTAGGCTTTGTGGGCTATATCTACTCTCTTATATATCCTTGTTATTGTTTTCCTTGCTGAGTTACTTTAGTCATGTCTGACTCTGTGCAACCCCACGGACTGGAGCCTGCCAGGCTCCTCTGTCCATGGGGATTCTCCAGGCAAGAATATTAGAGTGGGTTTCCATTTCCTTCTCTAGGGGATCTTCCTACCAGGGATCAAACCCACATCTCTTATGTCTCCTGCATTGGCAGGCAGATTCTTTACCACTAGCACCACCTGGAAAGCTGCGTTCTTTTCCTTACAGCTCCCCAAAATGTAAAATCCTTCTACGTTCACAGGTTCTCCAAAAGTAGACTATGAGACAAATTTGGCTTACAGCCCTTAATCTGCTGATTCCTGTACTATATAACTAGTGGAAAAAGTTGTAGAAGGATATGTATGAAAATTTAAGCAATGAGTATTTCAGTGGAGTGGCAGGTTTAATGGGTGGCATTAATTTTTGTTTCCTATGTATGAATATTTTAAAAGAAATTTATAATTTACATTTATTTGTGTAATATTTACACATTTTAAAAGATGATGCCCTTTGGACATGAGGCTGAAACAGGAAGTTGCAAAAAACTCACAACTCTCCAGCCTTTGTCTTCTTACCCAAGCTTATATCTTTTCTTCAACTTACCAAAAGTGTGTCTCCAACTTCTCCATAAAGTAAAGGCCCCAGGATCCCTGATTCATGCTGAATAGCTTCACGAGTCTTAAATGTTCCATCTGTGTAAGCTATAAATCGTACTTTTCTGTACTTCCTACCAATCCGCTGAGGACCGTGGTTCAGATACAGACTTTTATAACTTCTGTATGAGACACAAACAGATAAGACATTGGAATGAAGCATGCCAGGTAAAGGACAAGTTGCTAAAATCCAACTTTAAAACAGCTGATATGATTTCATCAAGGAAGGGTGAGAAAAATCTAGGTATCCCTGGTGGGAATTTCTGAAATATGTTAATGCTCTTGGTCCACTGAGCCGGAGAGAGGACTTTCCCTGTGGCTCAGAAGGTAAAGCATCTGCCTACAATGCGGGAGACCTGGGTTAGATCCCTGGGTCAAGAAGATCCCCTGGAGAAGGAAATGGCAACCCACTACAGTACTCTTGCCTGAAAAATCCCATGAACAGAGGAGCCTGGTAGGCTACAGTCTATAGGTTCTCAAAGAGTCGGACACAACTGAGCAACTTCACACTTGCCTGTACCTAACCCTACACATGGCTTAAGGGTTTGCTGTTTTGAAAAACTGAGAAGAATTTTGGATTATGGGGAAGAGATAACACCAAGAGTCAAAAGGTCCTTACCTGTCATTGGAGGTGAGGACCGAGGGGGCATAGTCCCAGTCATCCTCTTCAGCAGCAATGTAGTGGACCCAGGTTTTAGGATGCTTCTTTGCAACTGAGCGCATTTGGATAAAGGGAGGCACACTGTCGCCATCAAACCTGACCACATCCATGTCAGAGTCATCCAAACCATCATCATAATCTTCTTCTTGGTTATTTTTCATCCATAGTCGGGGTTCTTCTGGGCAACTATCTACTTTGACATAAGCTTCCATACCATCTGAAGTCAGACAAAACCAACGTGAGGTTCAATGAGGTTTTCTGGCCTCAACTCTTCTGACTTTGTTTCCTCTTATGCCTTCAAGGCCTTCTCCTAAGGGTTCTAACCTCCTATATGTATCACCTTCCCTATAGCTGGTACTTTCGGGTTTCTTCCTGTGGTCTTTGTACTCACCATTTACCTTCTGCCTGACTCTTCTCCAATCTATGTTTGACTCCTGTTTCAAGATTTCCTCATTTGCTTTTCTTTCCCTTCTGGAACTGGCTCTGAGCCTATCACTTCCCAACTCTCAAACTGTAAATGAGAAGGCCCAAGGAATTGCAATTTTCAGCTTTCGGAAACTTAGGTCAAACTAACTCCCCACCCCTACAGTTACCTAATAATTTTTATACATAGTCCACTGAATTATGATACAAACTATAGATTTAGTAGCTTGTCAAGAAAAATCATAGTATAGATATAAATTTTAAGACATATTCAAAGTTAATAAAAATATGAAAAGGTTTAGCTTAGAATTAAGGAAATACATTATATATTTTAAGAGCACGTCTGACTGTGACTAGTTGTAAGCCTTAGAGCAAGTCTATTCAGCAATCTTAATCTCATTTGCATGCTTTATAAAATGTAAATAATAATAATCCCTCCCCTATATAATGCCACAGGGCAGCTTTGAAGAAAAATTCTAAGAAAGGAGACCTATTTACTGGGTGATGGAGAACAAGGCAAATTTCAGGAGCAGCAAGCACCTAGTGTGGGTTCATGTGGCCTTAAACACAATTCAGTCTAGATCTAAAAATGAAGGATTTTGTATGAGTTCCCAAAAGACAAAACATTTTTCTGAAAAACAGGGATTAAAATCAGCATAAAGAAGGGTCAAAAGAATAAGAAAAAGAAACAGAACATAAAAGAAATTCTTCTTAAATAGAATCAGGCTTCAAACTAGGTCATGAGCAGCCTGTATACAAGTGAATGACCTTTTCCTGTGTGCCTATGGGATCGAGTTCCTGTTACTTTGTCTGGTATGACACATTTTGTCTTGTCAAACATCCCATAATTATTATGTAACATATCAGGAAAAGAGGTTCCTATGTTTCATCACTACAGAGGACTAGAAACAAAGTCACTCACAGAAAATAAGTGGAAAAAAGTACAAGATCAAATCTCTTTTTCAGGGCAACCAAGGAACCTGAAAGGAGGGTTAATACTAGCTTGACAGGAATAACAAGTGCTGTTCATCATGAAAGATCAGGCCTCCCCAACATTTCTTTCCAACAGCTCTCAATGACCACAATAGAGGAGGAGACTAAGAGAGTTGTTAGACTGATCCAAGATTAAGGGTTAGCAGAGTAAATATACAGGAAGAAAAATGGGGATGAGCTGATCATGTAACATGAGTTTTCATAGCCTATAGCTACAAATGAGCTCACTCACATTAACAATAATTTGCAACCGTAGGTACCATCGTCCCAACTTCCTTAGATAGGATCTTTGACCCTTTGCAAAGTCAAGTCATCCTTGAAAGCTTCACGTGGTGCTTCACATGTGTTTACCAACTTCCACTCCCATATTTTTTCTCCTGATGTCTCTCATCTCTGACCGAGTATCTACAGCATGCCTCCTTGTATACCAGTTGTCTGGTGTCTCATACGGAGCAGCACAATATCCTTTTGTATTTGTTATATATTGGGGCATCATTACTGACATCCCAGAGCCCTTAGGATTACATCCTAGATGCCATGACCCCAAATCGCTCTCTCCATAGTACTAAAGCCTACTTAATGTTGGGAAAATAATGATATACTCTCCTCCTCACATTCTCCACCTCATTCTTCACTAAACAATTTCCCTTCCCTTGATCACAGGTAAACTCCTTTGTCCTATTTACTAATAATCAAGCCCTCCTATATTCAAGGTGAAATATTTAAAAGAAGAGCTGAATATTTCGAATACTTATTTTTAAGATCCACAGACATTACCATGTTGGTGGGAAGAGATACGACAAAACAGTAGAAACTGGCCACAGTCCATCAGGACTGTCTGAGCGGTAAGGAAAGTTATTGGTGAGATCTCCAAGGAAGCCTGGCGATGGTTCCTCACAAGAAATGTGTGGCCTTCGAGGAAAATTGAGTGCACTTCCGGGGTGGTGCCCATTCCAATCACATGCCAATAGACTGATTTCTTATGACATCCAATCAGACCTGGAAAGTAGGAAAAACATAACTAGAGCCAAGAAGCAGAGAATCTGAAATGGAAAACACTTTCTAGGATAGGATGAACAAACTCTGTGTAGAAATTTTTATTATCTTGACTTGAAACCCAACTTTCCAAGGACACGGGGGTAGTCTCAAACTAACAGCTCTTGCTGAAGTCATCAATGACTGTTGTGCTTCTGAATCCAAAGGATCGATTTCAGTCTTCATCTGCATCTGTTAACCATTCATTCCTTCTTGAAATTCTGTTTTCCCTTGGCCTCTGTGCCAACAGACTTGTTTCCCTAAGGCTTCAGTTCAGTTCAGTCGCTCAGTTGTGCCCTACTCTTTACAACCCTATGAACCACAGCACACCAAACCTCCCTGTCCATCACCAACTCCTGGAGTTTACCCAAACTCATGTCTATTGAGTTGGTGATGCCATCCAATCATCTCATCTTCTGTCGTCCCCTTTTCCTCCCGCCTTCAATCTTTCCCAGCATCAGGGTCTTTTCAAATGAGTCAGCTCTTTGCATCAGGTGGCCAAAGTATTGGAGTTTCAGCTTCAACATCAGTCCTTCCAATGAACACCCAGGACTGATCTCCTTTAGGATGGATTGATTGGATCTCCTTGCAGTCCAAGGGAGTCTCAAGAGTCTTCTCCAACACCACAGTTCAAAACCATCCCTAAGGCTTAGACTGCTCCTTCTTCTGTTTCACTCTGTGACTGCTCCTCTTTACCCATCCATTAAATGGTAGATGACCTCAGGGCTCATCCCTCGCCTAATTATTCTTTTGTTAAACAAATTTTCTCCCTGAATAATATCATTCATTCTCACAGGATTAATGATCATTCATATGCTGATAACTCCCCTGTTCTCCCAGAATTCCAGACTTGCACAACCACCTTCTCAACATCTTCACCTGGATACTTCAGGTAACACACAGGTACAAAAACAGATTTTTTGTCTTTACCACCTCATCTTCTTCCAGAGTTCCTTATTTCAGTGAATGGTATTAATACAAGCCTGGACTCAGTTCTGCAAGTGACAGTTATTCTTGTCCCTACTCTCACTTCTCACATCCAATCTAACACCAATTATGGCAATATCATTAATAACTGTAATATTTACTGAGCATTTGCATAACATCAAGCACTGTTCAGGATATTTTACAAGTTTGAACTCCCAATATTTCCCTGGTAGCTCAGACAGTAAAACATCTGCCTACAATGTGGGAGACCCGGGTTCTATCCCTGGTTCGGGAAGATCCTCTGGAGAAGGAAATGGCAACCCACTCCAGTACTCTTGCCTGGAACATCCCATGGATGGAGGAGCATGGTAGGCTACAGCCCACGGGGTCACAAAGAGTCAGACACAATTGAGCAACTTCACTTCAACCCTATATTATGAATGAAGAAACTATAATTGTCATCCCTTCCTTAAAGGAGAGGAAACTTATGCACAGAGAGGCAATTAATGTGATATATGAGAGCAGGGACTTATATGTTTTGAAAGGTAATTTCTTTTCTAAACCTGAAGTCTTACATATTAATTACAGAATTGTTGAATATCATTAATAACTGCAATATTTACTGAGCACTTGCATAACATCTGGAGAAGGAAATGGCAACCCACTCCAGTATTCTTGCCTGGAGAATCCCATGGACAGAGGAGCCTGATGGGCTACAGTCCATGGGGTCACAAAGAGTTGGACATGACTGAGCAAGTTCACTGCATAACATCAAGCACTGTCCAGAGTATTTTACAAAAACTAAGATCATGGCATCCAGTCCCATCACTTCATGGCAAATAGATAGGAAGAAAATGGATACAGGGAAAGATTTTATTTTCTTGGGCTCCAAAATCACTGCAGATGGTGACTGTAGCCATGAAATTAACAGATGCGTGCTCCTTGGAAGAAATGCTATGAAAAACCTAGACAGTGTATTAGGATGCAGAGACATCACTTTGCCAACAAAGGTCTATTTAGTCAAAGCTATGGTTTTTCCAGAAGACGTGTATGGATGTGAGAGTTGGACCATAAAGAAGGCTGAGCGCTGAAGAATTCATGCTTTCAAATTGCAGTGCTGGAAAAGACTCTTGAAAGTCCCTTGGACAGCAAGAAGATCAAACCAGTCCATCCTAAAGGAAATCAACCTTGAATATTCTTTGGAAGGACTGATGCTGAAGTTCCAGTACTTTGGCCAACTGATGGGAAGAGCTGACTCATTGGAAAAGACCCTAATACTGGGAAAGACTGAGGGCAGGAGAAGGGGGTCACAGGATGAGATGGTTAGATAGCATCACTGATTCGATGGACATGAGTTTGAGCAAACTCCAGGAGACATTGAAGGACAGGGAAGTCTGGTATGCTGCAGTTCATGGGGTCACAAGGAGTCTGACATGACCTAGTGACTGAACAACAACAAAAACCTTCTTTCAATTAAGTTTGTATTTTAAGAATTATATTCCTAATTTTGTAAGCATGTTGGAGAAGGAAATGGCAACCCACTCCAGTATTCTTGCCTGGAAAATCCCATGAATGGAGGAGCCTGGTAGGCTACAGTTCATTGGGTTGCAAAGAGCCAGACATGTCTGAGCGACTTCACTTTCTTATTATTTATTGTTTCTTTTTCATATAATCCTATTATTACTTTTGTAAACTTACTAGAGGATCTGTTTATTATACCAGGATGTAACTCAGGAACAGCCAGAGGGAAGTGACATACAGGGCAAGGCCTGGGGAGGGGCTCAGAGCTTCCACACTCTCTCCAGGCACCTCTCTCCCAGCATCTCCATGGGTCCATGTGTTATCTAATTTACTTTGCTTATCTTGCATATTGTCTTTGTGTTTCAGGCTTTCCTTCAAGTATTTGTTCATCATTGGATGCCCACTTAGAAAGGAAAAGAGAAATCAGTAAGCTTTGTATACACTAAGAAAAGAAAAGAGAAAGTGAAGTCACTCAGCTATGTCTGAGTCTTTGTGACCCCATGGACTGTAGCTCACCAGGCTTCTCCATCCATGGGGTTTTCTAGATGAGAGTACTGGAGTGGGTGGCCATTGCTTTCTTCAGGTGATCTTCCCAACCCAGGGATCAAACCTGGGTCTCCTGAATTGGGGGTAGGCACTTTATCGTCTGAGCCACTGTATACACTTCAGTTCAGTTCAGTCACTCAGTCATGGCTGACTCTTTGTGACCCCACGAACCACAGCATGCCAGGCCTCTCTGTCCATCACCAACTCCCAAGTTTACCCAAACTCATGTTTGTATACACTGGCAGTCCTTAATTTTTTGATGACTGCAAGAAGGACTGGTCACCGTATCATGAGATTCCCCAGAGGCCAGAATTCAGATATCTGAGGACAACTGGAGAAGAGAGCTCTGGTGGTGAATGTAGAAGATCCTGAGGATTCTTGAGCAGGCTGTACATACCTGGCAGAGACCTGTTTATATAACCATTGATGGTGTGCAGTGCAGAGGCAGAATCCATAACATGTGTCAAGGACTCATTTTTTCCTGAGTGCCAACTTTTTCCTGTTGAGAGAGGACACAGAGGGCCAGCTAAGTGTCTGTCTCATGACTGACCCTCCCTTTCCCCTTCTCTCTCTCCCATCAGGCAAATAAGGTGCACATCTTTTTTGTCAGCAGAGATGACTTGCCCTCAAAGTCGGTAGGCAAAAGGGAGAAGACAATTACCAAAAGGCAGACCCTTATTGCTCAGACTGATACTCTCTCTCTATATTTATTCATAATAGTAGGTAGAAGGGAATAATGACAAATGATCACTAGGAGAAGGAAGAATATTGGTTAGTTTGTACCATGATGACTTCTATTCACTGGTTGACTTATGTTAGAGGGACAACATGAAAATCCTCCTAAGAAAAGGCTGCCAGTACCTGTCCCTGTCCTACTTGCTTCATCCAGTCTGTAATAATGAGAGCCCGTGGACAGGAAGCCTTCCCAACCTTGTCACTGAAATTAATAAAACTGAAAGAAGCAGAAATATTATTATTAGCAGTCCCTTGAGGTTGCCCTCAAGAACTGACTCATTAGAAAAGACCCTGATATTGGGAAAAATTGAAGGCAGGAGGAGATGGGGACAACAGAAGATGAGATGGTTGGATGGCATCACTGACTCAATGGACATGAATTTGAGTAAACTCAGGAAGTTGGTGATGGACAGGGAGCCCTGGCGTGCTGCAGTCCATGGGATCACAGAGTTGGACATGACTGAGTGACTGAACTGAGGTTGCCCTTCTGTACAAAAGACTGAAACTTTCTGAAGCACCGAACTTTTGGTGACCTCTCATAAGTTCATTTATCCAGTCATCCACTCATGTGTTCATTCAGTCAAACATGTTTACTGACCACTACTGAGCATTAGGGCTTCCCAAGTGGCTCAGTGGTAAAGAATCCCCTTGACAATGCAGGAGATGCAAGAGATGCGGGTTCAATCCCTGAGTTGGGAAGATCCCCTAGAGGAGGAAATGCAACCCACTTCAGTACTTTTGCCTGGAGAATCCCATGGACTGAGACAAGTGGGCAACAGTCCATGGGATTGCACAGAGTCAGGCATGACTGAGCGACTGAGCATAGCACAGCACACTGAGCATTAACACTGATGACAAAGAAGTAGACACTGCCTCTTCCTTCAAGGTGCTTACAGTGTAGCTCAAATAGACAGAGATGTGGACCATTGTTACAAAGAATGAAGAGTTAAGTAAAAGATAAGAACAGAGTATTATGGGAACAGAGAGGAGAAGGCACTTCACTCTGCTTGAAGAGAAAGGAACAGGAGGGTAAAGAAAATCAGTATGGTTTAGTGTGATAAGGAGGAAGCTCAAGTGCTGTGGAAATACATAAAGAAGCATCTAACGGAGACCAGAAGAAGTGGAAACTTACTTGACATGAAGCTGGAGACACATTTTCCAGGCCAAGGAAATGGCATGAGTAAAGGCCTGGATGCTAGAAAAAGCATAGCATGAGTGGGTGTAACACAAAAATGTGTTCAGTGTGGTTGCAATGTGAATGGTGAGACAGCAAGAGGAGCAAAACAAAGCTAGACACGTTGTTGGGGACAAGGTCACGTATTATTGTGTAAAGAAGTTTCCATTTTGCCTTGTGAAACTGAAGGATTTTAAAGACTGGCATGAGATGATCAGATTAACATTTCAGTAAGCTCCCTTTGGCTGCTACGAAGTGTTGGGGGCACAAAAAGACAGAGACTAGTTGGGGGAGAGGTGATAGGGGTCTCAGTTCAGAAGATGGCAGTGTAGGAAGATCCGGAGGAGAGAAAAGGTGATGATAGAATGATTCTATCAGGAGGAGAAGAAAGCAGAAGTACTAACACCACCTTATGTCCTGAAAAGTGAAAGTGAAGTGAGAGTGTGTCCTCAGAAAATTGTCACTCAGTCGTGTCCAACTCTTTGCGACCCCATGGACTCGTCCATGGAATTCTCCAGGCCAGAATACTGGAGTGGGCAGCCTTTCCCTTCTCCAGGGGATCTTCCCAACCCAGGAATCGAACCTGGGTCACCCACATTGCAGGCGAATTCTTTATCAACTGATGAGCTATCAGGGAAGCAAGGTCCTACGTTACTGAATTGAAATCAGTCAATCCTCACAACCATCCTATGAAAAAGTAGACATTATTTCAACTTTAAAATGGAGGAAACTGAGACACAGAGGGGTTAAGTAACTTGCTAAAGTTTCTTAAAAAGTAAGAGATGAAGATAAGAAAAAGCATACTCACAGAAACACAGAAGAGAAGGGTGACTGCAAGGGTCTCAGGAAATGGGGAGATGTTGGTCCAATGGGACAACCTTACACTTTTAAGACAAACAAGTTCTGGGGATCTAATGTATAGAACGATGAGCAAACTACATTGAACACCAGAAATAAGCTCAGGGAATAGATTTCACACAAAAATGATAACTATGAGGGCAGACAGGTTAACTTGACTGTAGTAATCATTTATCTATGTTTATCTAAAATCATTTAATACACCTTAAATATATATGATTTGCAGTAAAAAAATTTTCTTTTAAAGAGGAGGCATTGAGAAAATAAAGCAATAGGTCACTTCCAAAAGGGCTTGTTGGACCAAAACCAGGAGCTCTTAAATGTTGTGACCAAAGACTGAAATTCTCCATAAGATGTGATAGCCACTCAATTGTGCTGTTTTTCTGAGTAGAGACAGATGCCTCAGCCACTCATGTCCATGATTCGTGATATGTGGGAAAGTAAATAAATGCATCCCAAGTTTCACCAAGGGCTTCCCTGGTGGCTCTGCAGGAAAGAACCTGCCTGCCAAAGCAGGAGATGGATTCAATCCCTGGGTTGGGAAGATCCCCTGGAGGAGGAAAAGGCAACCTACTCCAGGATTCTTGCCTGGAGAATCCCACGGACAGAGGAGTGTGGTGGGCTACAATCCATGGGGTTGCCAAGAATCAGACATGACTGAAGTGACTTAGCACACATGAAGTTTAACTAAAACTAACAAGCAAACAAACAAACAAAAATTACATACAAGAGATATTGTGGGGAGCAGAGGCCTTGCCCCTTCCCCATCCTTCAGACCAGAGTTCCTCATGCAAAACTGCTGCACCTCAACTCAGCTGGGAGGAGAAGGTGTGCAGGTCACTCACAGCAAGAAGGCACTGGGTGCCTGGAGGAGAGATGTGGCTCACCACTGGATCAGCAAGTGCTCCTGTGTGGAGAGCTCCACCCACTTCCACCCATCTGCTTCCACACCAGCTTCTGCATAAAGTAGCCTTGCCCTGGGACTGTGGGAAGAGCATGTGCTCTAGAACCCAAGCTTGTACCTCTCCCGCCTTAATCAAATCATTAATCTTTCCTTTGCTTCTAAGCGAGCAAAAAAGGAAAGTGAAAAGTCTTTGTTGACGGATTTAATGAGAGACAAGGCCATCTGTTACCCAGCTCCTCTCTCTTCTTACTTCATAGCTGCCCATGGAAGTCCATGGGCATTTTGTTCTTGGCTTTCATTTTCATCCCTATCTACATTATTCCATTCACAGCCCTCATGCTCAAGTACCACGTTACATTAGTCTATTTCATTTCTTTCAGCAGACCAAAATTCAGATTGCAGGTCACTAACCTTCATCAAATACAGCAAACAGTAGTACGAATTTATGCAAGGTCTGTGTCCTTTCTTTGATCAGAGTCCCTGAAAAAGAAGTGAAAGCATTTATCTTCTATAGAAAATCCTATCACAGGAAAATGACACTAGGAGGACACATGACTTCATCAACTGCTTTGTCTCTTGATCTCTTATTAACTTCAGTTCAGTTCAGTTCAGTCACTCAGCTGTGTCGGACTCTTTGCAACCCCATGGACTGCAGCCTGCCAGGCCTCCCTGTCCATCACCAACTCCTGGAGTTTACTCAAACTCATGTCCATTGAGTCAGTGATGCCATCCAACCATCTCATCCTTTGTCATCCCCTTATTAACTTAACCATAGCATAATTTCCTTGGTGCCACATCTATACCAGTGCTCCTAAGATTATCTGTGGTAAAGGACTTGATAAAAAGTTCTAAATTTGTTGCACACCATTACTTTTATAAAAGATGACAAAAATTAATTACTAAAAAAAGAAATTAAAATTAATCAAATGATGAGTCCATATAATCATATTTCATGTACATGTATATATTCACAACAAACATACAAAGAAAAAGAAAAACTGAAAAATTCATACACATTGCTCATGGAAATGTGCATATATGTAAATAATAAAATTAAAATGTATTTTCTATTAAAATACAGAAAAAATGCCAACAAAGGCCCATCTAGTCAAAGCTATGGTTTTTCCAGTACTTATGTAGGGATGTGAGAGTTGGACTAGAAAGAAAACTGAGTGCCAAAGAATTGATGCTTTTCAACTGTGGTATTGGAGAAAACTCTTGAGAGTCCCTTGGACTGCAAGGATATGAAACCAGTCAATCCTGAACAAAATCAGTCCTGAATATCCATTGGAAGGACTAATGCTGAAACTCCAATACTTTGGCCACGTGATGCAAATAACTGACTCATTGAAAAAGACCCTGATGCTGGGAAAGACTGAAAGCAGGAGGAGGGGACAACAGAGGATGAGATGGTTGGATGGCATCACTGATTCAATGGACACTAGTTTGAGCAAGCTCAGGGAGTTGGTGATGGACAAGGAGACCTGGCATGCTGCAGTCCATGGGGTTGCAAAGAGCCGACATGACTGAGTGACTGAACTGAATTGATAGAAAATTTCTATTATGCTTTTAACTCTTTTTTTAACTTCTGCAATTGTAAATTAAAAGTTACGAGCAAAGTAACAATTATCCATGTTAAATATCTGTCCTCAAACTTAAAATGAACACCATGTATATCAATATTGAAAGTTATCAATGTTACAAATGACCTTGCTTCATGGTTTAAATGTTGAATTTGTTAGTTGTCTTTCTTAGTCTTAATTGTCTTTCTTTCTTTTTTCATTTGATTGGGAAGTGCAGGTTTATTTTGAGTAGGAAGAGTTTTGTTTATAATGTTCTTTTCTCTCTCTTTTACTCTTGATGCTTAGAAAGTAAAAGTTAAACTGGATGAAGAAAGTAACTCACCCATATAAATTTAAAATACAGATAAAGCTGTCTGAAAAGACTTTAAATCTTTTTACAATATTTTTAGAATTATCAAGCAGTGAAATTGATGTCTTTCAGTAGGTGAATGATAAATAAACTTTGGTCCATCTAGACAACGAACTATTATTCAGCCCTAAAAAAAAAAAAAAAGGCTATCAAGCCATCAAAAACATGGAGGGAGCTTAAACACACAGTACTAAGTGGAAGAAGCCAATATGAAAAGGCTACATACTATTTGACATTCTGGAAAAGCCAAAACTATGGAGACAATTTAAAGGACAGTGCTTGCCAGAGGGTAGAAGAGGGAAGGATATACTATGACATATATATCATGCTATATGATACTATATGATATATGATACTACTATAATGGACACATGTCATTACATATATAATCCAAGTGCACAACATAGTGATTCTGTATTTCTTTACATTCCAAGATGATCATAGCAAGTCTAATTGCTATCTATCACAATACAGATTATTACACTGTTATTGACTCTATTCCCCATGCTGTACATTTCATCCCTGTGACTCATTTATTTTGCAACTGGAGGTTTGTACCTTTCAGTCTCCCTCAACTATTTCACTCATCCCTCGACCTCGCTCCCCTCTGGCAACCACCTGTTTGTTCTCTTTTTCTACAGCTTTGTTTCTGTGTTATTATATTTGTTTTTTTTTTACATTCCATATATAAGTGAAATGATACAGTATTTGTCTTTCTCTGTCTGATTTATCTCACTTAAGTTAATGCCCTTTGGTCCATCCATGTAGTCACAAATGGCAAGATTTCATTCTTTTTTATTGCTGAGTAATCTTCCCCAAGGACTTCCCTGGTGGCTCAGATAGTAAAGAATCTGCCTGCCAATGCAGGAGACCTGGGTTTGATCCCTGGGTCAGGATGATCCCCTGGAGAAGGAAATGGCAACCCACTTTAGTATTCTCACCTGGAGAATTCCATGGATAGAGGAGCCTGGGGGGCTACAGTCCATGGGATCACGAAGAGTTAAACATGACTGAAGTGACTTAGCACACACAGAACAAGCAGGAGACTCTATATTTCTCCATATCCTCACCAACACTTGTTATTTATGGCCTTTTTGATAATAGCCATTCTGATAGGTGTGAGGTAATATCTCAAAGTTTTGATTTGAATTTCCTTAATGATTGGAGATGTTGAGTATCTTTTCATTTGTTCATTTATTTGGCACTAGGTTGTACAATGGAGAGGGAAATGCCAACCCACTCTAGTACTCTTGCTTGTAAAATCCCATGGACAGAGGAGCCTGGTAGGCTACAGTCCATGGGGTTGCAAAGAGTCAGACACAACTGAGTGACTTCACTCACTCTGTGCACTTGTAACTATAATAGTGTTGTTGCTTAATTATAATTCAATAATTTAAAAAATTATATTTCAATAAATTTTAAAATGTTTTTTCACAAACATTTCAATAAAGTTCTTTAAACTATTTTTTTTTTTTGTCCACACTGTNCTCACTCTGTGCACTTGTAACTATAATAGTGTTGTTGCTTAATTATAATTCAATAATTTAAAAAATTATATTTCAATAAATTTTAAAATGTTTTTTCACAAACATTTCAATAAAGTTCTTTAAACTATTTTTTTTTTTTGTCCACACTGTGCAGCTTGTAGGACCTTACTTCCCCATTCAGGGATTGAGCCCAGGCCCTTGGTAGTAAGAGCACAGAGTCCACTAGATGGCTAGAGAATTCCCAATAAAAATGTTTTTATAAAAGGTTTAACTGATTCCTCCAGTTCCATTTTTCTTTCTCAAGATTGCTTTGGCTATTCGAGATTTTTTTGTATTTCCATACAAATTGTGAAATTATTTG
>SJYV01017823.1:0-25262 GCA_006410875.1 Neotragus pygmaeus
GTCCCTCTCTCCTGGGATCGGGGTTCTCAGCACCCCCCACCCCTGGTCCCTCTCCCCCGGGGTCGGGGCCCTCTGGCCTCCTTGGCTCTTGCTGCCGCTGCCCGAGGCCTCTGAACGTGCAGCCCACACCCCAGCCCCTCACAGCTGGAGAGCCCCCACCCTACGTGTCCTCCCGCCAGCCCGCTTCGCTCTCCCTGACGACTCGGTGCACGTCCACCCGCTCTCCCCCTGACCATCTCGTCTGCAGCCCAGCTGTCCCTCAACCTGCCAGGTACCAGGCACCCAACGACCATCTACTGAACAAGGGACAAACAGGAAAAGGCTTCCCCAGGGGTGCCTGCGATGAGATCTCAGCATAAACACTAAAAATCCACAGCTGAGCAAAGCAAAACCTGGTCTTGAAAGTGTTGCTCAACAGTGATTTTTTTTATCATGGAGAGTTCAGACCACTGATTCTTTAGGTAACGATTCACAGGGGTGAGGAACAGACAGCCGGACCCACCTTGGGAGGGTTTACACTTGTTTTGTGATTTACTGGACGGTTTGCTGGGAGCGCTGGCCGGGGGAGGGTTAAACAACTTCTCTTCCATTTTGGCCTCCTTCACGTACTGGCAGGATTTCCCCAGCAGGACAATGCTGTTCAGGACTTTCAGGGAGATCAACCTAAAACCGGGAAGAAACCACCACGCGCTGCTGGGGTCCGTCTTTGCACATGGGGGCCAGCTGCCCCCTGCTCGGCCAGTGAGGAGGGGAGCTGCGGGGACGGAGGACCACCGGGCGCCACAGGACCAGTTCCTCGTGCAAACCGAGTTTCTGGAGGCTTCTTTACCCCAGGGAAGCATTTTTGAAAACACTCCTTGGTTTTCATTATAAACACAAATTATACTTAGAAGTCTTACCTGGTGCTAAATTGTCTAACACGTACTCTCTTACTACAAAACAAAGACATTTAGCAAACGCAGACAAAAACCAACAACAAAAGCTCACAGCGCCACACTGCAGGGCAGACCACCGCGACATCTGGCGCATGAGCCTGCAGTCACCTGTGCTCTGAACGGACATCTATTTGCACCTCTCGCTCTCCAGAAACGGGGTGTCTTTAAGAAGGCAGTAGGGGACTGGGGCTCACAGCTGGAGCAGAGACTCTGGGGGCTGAGCATGTGGGTTCAAGTCCTGACTCCACTGCTCAGGACTGTGTGGAGCTTAGTGAACTTCCTGACGAGTTACTCCACAAAGGGGTGATTTCAGTACGATGCTCGGAACAGTGCTGGGCACACAGAAATGCCGACCAGTTCTTCTGTATGACCACCACTGCTGTAAATGATAGTACATCCGGAACATTCTCCCGACCCGGTGGTGCTCCTCAGTGAGCTGACCGCGACAGGCTCGCAAAGCTTCACTGTGCTGGCCATCGTATAACAGAGCCCCCCAACGCCTTCAATTTCGGGTTACTTAGAGGACTTCTAACACACTGCTTTTATTGTTACAGAAGTGGGATTTCTGGGCCAAAAGGTACATAATATTTTTAGGCATTTGAAATAAATCTGGCAAAAATTATGAAAAAACAAAACAAAACTCTTCACATTGACATGTGTGTTTGTGTGTGTGTGTGTGTGCACGTGCGTGCACGTGTGCTCAGTGGTGTCCGACTCTTTGTGATCCCATGGACTGTAGCTTCTCTGCCCATGGGATTTCCCAGGCAAGAAAACTGGAGTGGGTTGCCATTTCCTTCTTCAGGGTATCTTCCCAACCCAGGGATTGAAGCCATTATTATCTTGTGTACTGCAGGCAGACTCTTTACTGTCTGACAAGGCCTAGAGTGTGCTTAATAATTAATGTGGCAAACATAGTAGAAAAAAACATTTTTTAAAACACAGAACAACATCTGATTGTAATGGCAAATTTTATCATAAAAGAAAACATGGGTGAAACGTTAAGCCTTAAATAAGGAGGACTGTAAGTAAGTGATTTCATTAAAAGATTAAAACACATCTAAAGTGCCATCAATACTTTTGCCCAATAGCATATTTAATTTAGCCAGAATTTAACTGAGTCACAAATACACCTGGAGATACATGCTGTCAAGGGAGATCCCAGGACAGTTGTGACCTGGTCGCTGTTAACTTCCACTACACTGTGCGTGTGTGTGTGTGTGTGTGTGCATGTATAATGTGCGTGTGTGTGTGTAATGTGCGTGGGTGCGTGTGTAATGTGCATGTGTGTGTGTGTGTAATGTGCGTGTGTGTGTGTGTGTGCGCGTGTGAAGTCCTCTGTCCATGGGATTCTCCAGGCAAGAACACTGCAGTGGATCCTGCCCTCCTCCAGGGGAATCTTCCCGACTCAGGGGTCAAACCCACATCACTTCACGNATGTGCGTGTGTGTGTGTGTGTAATGTGCGTGTGTGTGTGTGTGTGCGCGTGTGAAGTCCTCTGTCCATGGGATTCTCCAGGCAAGAACACTGCAGTGGATCCTGCCCTCCTCCAGGGGAATCTTCCCGACTCAGGGGTCAAACCCACATCACTTCACGTCTCCTGTACTGGCAGACAGGTTCTTTACCACCAGCGCCACCTGGGAAGCCCTTTGCATTCACACTTTACTGTATAACCAAAAACATATTAAAGAACAGTTAATCTTACCCCAAATAGAAGAGGATGACACAGGCATAAGACAGGATTCCTTGCACCTTAATTGAACTTGTTACCACTCTGATGAGCTAGCCAGAGACAAACCGAAACAACAAATCACAAAAACAAAGCATACAACCAGAGTCACCAGTTAATATTTAAAAGAAGGTTTCTCCACGCCGACTCTAACACCCTGGGCACCTTCCTGTGGCCTCTGTGGGAACCCAAGAAAGCAGCTCTAGGACGTGTTGATTCACATCAGAACCTGGCTGCTTGTGGAACCTTTTATGGTAGATTTAGATTCTTTGGGCAAATCTAAAATGCCCGCTAATGCCAAATGCAACCACTGACTCTAAAGTCAGACACTGCTCCCAGCTCGTGACTAACATGTTTACCTGTACTTAACAGAGATGCAAATTAGTTAACTTTAAAAATAAAAATTATTCTGGAAAATATAAACAGACCCATCTTGCTGCATGCATCCCCACCAGGGCTGGAAACATTTGGTGGGCATTTCCCTCCTTCCTGCTTTTTCTGTCCTTTGTTCTTTGACTCTCTAAGAACCCCAAGGACTTCCTGAGCGAGAGAGAAAAGGGAACCCTTAAGAGGCGTGTACTGTTTAACAAAACTAAATACTATTATGAAACTAATTACTTAAAGGCCAGAAAATTTCTCTTTTGGAGAGTTACGGTTGCTAAGTTGCTTCAGTCGTGTCTGACTCTTTGCACCCTATGGACTGTAGCCTGCCAGGCTCCTCTGTTCATGGGATTCTCCAGGCAAGAATATTGGAGTGGGCTGCCATGCCCTCCTCCAGGGGACCTTATATTTTCTTACTTATCTCACAGAAACATAAGAGTAACAGCACTACCTGTGGACATCTGCTGAATAAATCTGATGGGATCTGTCACTAAAAAGTATCTACACATGTTATAGGTTTAGCTTAATGCACCCATATATTAGGGTATGCGGGGACTGCTAACGCGAAAACAGAAAATCAGGGAAAATACCCAACCTTATCCAGTAACGCCATCCTCAAATGGAAGAGTCTCAATTAAATAAATAACACAAAAACATTTCACATGACATTTAAAAAATGCTTTAAGTAAAAGAGCAAGTGGGAGGAGCTAGACAGAATGAACTGCCACACATATTTAATAAAACGCCTTGCTCAGTCTCCAATGGGGAAGTGACCTGTCGTCAAACATTTGTGATGGAAAGTACTATGGTTCTAGAATTTCGTACAAAAATATGAAAAGCAAATGGAGGCTTCAGTGACTTCATTTTTACTCAGTATATTATTAGGTAACTTTAAGATACATATGTCCCAAGTCTAATTTCCTTGAGACCTTAATATGACTTACTTTTCTTGGATACGAACTCGTTCCAGGGCTTAAAGGAACATTTACAAGGGAACACTGCTACTCTTGGCCTTAATGCAAGAATTGGCTTGGTTACTGAGGCCTCAGTTTATTCCTCAGGGGCCCGAGATTTCTGCCAAAGCTCTGCTGTCACTCTGGCGCTCAGTGAGAAAAACACTGCATAAGAAAATCCCTTGGGTCTGCACATAGCTCCATAATCCCCTTTAAAACTACAGGAGATTCCCCAGAAGTGTTCTGCTAATCAAGTATTAACTAAACTTAAATTTTTGATATAACAACCATAGAGACTCACTTAAAAAATAAAAATTGATGAAAAATCTAAAGATATTAATTTTAAAAATTCATACTAATTATGATCAGAATTTTTTGATAAATTACTAGACAAATTTTTATTTGGCAAAGCAGAGCCAGATTTTAAACCAACCACTTAACTAATCCTTAAAAAAAAAAAAGGCAGCCTAGGTTTATTCTCACACTGTATGTATCCTTTTTCCAGTTGTAGAAAACATAGAAAAAAATTCTTAAATTCTATTTTATCAATCTCTTAAACCATTAACAAATAATTTCACTCTTCAGAATTTTCTGTTTTTCCAAAATTCTAGGNTTTATTCTCACACTGTATGTATCCTTTTTCCAGTTGTAGAAAACATAGAAAAAAATTCTTAAATTCTATTTTATCAATCTCTTAAACCATTAACAAATAATTTCACTCTTCAGAATTTTCTGTTTTTCCAAAATTCTAGGAGTTCCTTTCGCTAAGCAAAAGAAAGCGACATTGGTATATAGCATAAACAAGCTACTAACACAAGTGAAAACATTGAGGATGTGTTTATCTGGGGAGCCCTGTTGAAATTTAAAATAGCGTGTCATTCATCCTCTAAAAAAGCGTTAGGCAAGCTGGTAAAAAATACAGCTAGTCTGACCAAAACTTCTTCACACATCTCTTAATTTCCATGAGACTTTGAGTCTTTGGAAAACTTCAGGTGTCCTTCAATGAAAAGACAGCTGCATTTGTTTTGATGTGAGAAGAGTTAGCCAAAAAGGAATGCAATCAAATGTAAGCGCAGCCAGCAAAATCTTCTTAATTATTAGAGCCCTAATTAAATATTACAGTAACTATTCGCAAGGCTGTTCTGAGCACTTCATTAAAATATCAGAAGTTGATGACTAATGTTTTTGATTGAGTAAGTTTCAGTGCCATTATTTAAAAATATATATGATATTTCCTGTGTATAACAACAGAAAATTCCCTTGTAAAAACTTTGGAAAAAAACTTAAGAAGTAGTACTTATACTGAATACAGAATAGTTTTTCATCTATTTCATCTGTTGCCAAATTTTTACTACTATAAATGCTACTGCAGTGCATAACCTTTCCTATAAATCACCATTTGACTTTCATGACTGTTTTCTTGGGAGAAATTCCTAGAATTGGAATTATCTCATCAAAGCATAATACTGTCACAGGGCTCTTTAGAAATGCTGGATCAACTTATACTTCCACCAATACGTGTTACAGTGGCCCCACAATGCCTGCCACTAGGTATTTCCACTCAAAAGAAAAATCACTGCCAAATGAATAAGCAAAAATGAATATTCTCATTGTTAGGAAAGCTATCACGTAAAATATGCCTTAACATCTTTTGTCCATTAAATGGCTCACAATCCGAAAGGGAAATATTATAATTTAAAACAAAATTTCCTTCTAACTCATGGACCTTTAATTTTACTATCAAGTCATTTTAGAACAAACTGATTGATAATCCATTTATTCATATTCTTTAATGACGGTCATCTCATCATAAAAAGCGTATGGACTTACTAAAACAGCTAGTGGGAGAGGAATGAACCCCATCCTCCGGGCCACGGAGTCACTATAATCAGTATACGCCTGGACAGAGAAAGGAGAAAGGGATTTATGGGATTTAATAAGCACTTAAAAAGCAGAATTCATCAGAAAAGTCAGGTACAGGAATGCTATCTGTGCTCACATATAATGTTTCTTATTGTTATCTTAATTAAAATAAGAAATGTTTCGAACTTAAAAAAAAAAAGTACAATTCACTCATCACCAGCAAATATTCTAAACAGGTGAGACTGTGAGTAAGAAGAGACCCTAGTACCTATACTGAAATTTAGTAAAACAATGGAGTGATCTAAATGTTCATAAGAAGTTTAAAATACAAAGTTGTATAACTGTTACAATGCTGTAGAAATTGTACACTATGTAATAAGTATTAACATTATTTTTATTATTTTGTAAACATTTAGTGTCAAGAACAGAAATAAGGCAGTTTACCTAGCTTTCCCGTAATTAATATCCCATGCTACCTTAAACTATTGTAAAAAAAATTAATTATTAATTAATTAAACCATTGTTCAGTTAACCTCAGATTATGCCTTTTATATATATAATGCTTACATTTTTCTGTCGACTGCTAACAAGGTCAAAAGCAAGGCTGGCTCTATATTCACTGTAGACCTAAAGACAAATAAGAATGAGGTATTAAGTAATACAGTGTAAATATAGAACATGGAAAGATTTACTTTGTAGATAAAATGTTCAATATCTAGCCAGGAAGGAGGTGCTAATAACCAAGTGACTTCTGGGTAGTTTTTCTCTATTTGTTCACCTACAATAAGAGTGAAAAAGAGCCTCAATTCCCCTTGATAGGTTCAAAGCCTTTTAAAAGTTTCCTTTAAAAAAGGATAAATATTCAATGATTATGGTTGTTGAGAGTTTAGACTTTTAGAAAGAGTGGCTATTTTAAGTAGTGCAAGGCACAGAAAATAATTCTGAAAATTTAAATTAAATGAACAGTTTTAAAACTTATTACTGTACATCTAATGATAATGATGTCTTCTTAGAAGAGTGAATGCTAAGTATGATATTAAGCTGAGTTGGAGAATACAGTAGTCCTGAAGGCACTTGTAAACTGTCATTTCCACTACAAAACATACTAAATATTTGAATCAAGGCTATTAGTTTTGACTTGGGTTGCTGAGAAAATGTCCCATGAAAAGGGATTCCTGTTTTGAGGAAGCCAAGAGAGTAAAGGGTGAAATTGTTCTATCTGGCCTTTGCCAGAAACCGCATGCTCATGTTTTAGTCAAGGATGTTAAAACATTCAGAAATGCCATAATCCCATCATCGACTGTAGCAGCTGCAGCTGCACTGCATTTTAAGTCTTTGCCTTTTGAAATATGACAATAAGCATGTACAGCCCAACCAGACTGAGATACTGGCAAATTACCATTCATTCTGGGCCTGGGGGAGGAATGAGCATTGCTCTTGAAAACTCGACTGGTGGGACGGCTCAGTGAGTAGGCTTCGTTTTGTTTATATCAAGCCTACAGCCACATTTCTATTTTTGGAAATGCTACAAAATACCTGTTGTAACATAAAGCAAATCGCTCAAAGTTCCAACAAATGTTTTCAGTAGAAAAATATAAGATGTTTGTCTTCTAGGACTTACCAAAAACCTATTAATACTCACAGGAGAAAAGAAAATCAACTTTAAAATATAAAATACTAAACAATCTAGTCAAAGAGAGAAGTTTTGGTATCTAATATTTTAAATAGGAACAATGTGACTTTTAAAAGTTTAACAAGACAGGTTATGATGGTATTAACAGTTTATAATGGTTTTAGTGACACCCTGATCTCAACTACTGATCAGTCTATACCTCTACACAAATGTACAGAAGCAGAACTGTTTAATACTGAAATAATGTACTTTTGGCAGCAAAATCATTTTTAGAAATTTAAAATTATAATTCTAACTTTAAAAATGTAGTCCTTTTCTATCCTATTCATAAATCCAGTAAATTTAACTTGCTATCCTACAACCTTATGATACTTAATCAGAAGTCAACACCAAACACTGAACTGCCTATTAAAATACATACATCTGCCGTGATGTCATTGAACTTTGTGATAAAAGCATGTTTTACAATATCCACAGCAATTTCTGATGCGACCACCATACAGACATCTGGAAATAACACCCAGAGATGATCTATAAAGTAAGGGAGAAGAGAGAAAATTACATCTTGTAATATGAACAGAATCCATAACATCCTATCACAGGCTACCAGAGAAATGTGCAGTCTCCACAGGGCAAAACCAGATCATTTTCAGCAGTGATCATGGAGAGAGAGCCGGCACAGAGTCAATTCTCAGGGAGAGTCGTATCTCATCAGGATAAAGGCTAAGGCATTCAACAAGTGCTTGCTCCGAGCCTGGTGCAGAGGAAGCCTTGAGGGGCGCCGGGGTTAGTGGAGCTTGGCTTCTCCCTGGGGAGAGGCACAGGACGCCGTGGGATGGTGAGTGAGGAGGCCCCATCTAACTAAGCCTCTGGGGCTGCCTCAGTGTGACAGCGGGCACCCAGGACACGATGCTAAATTCAGCTGGACCGTCTTTCTCTCTTTGATCACTAAGATTCAACAGTACGGATCCATCCTTTATTTCACCATCATACGGAGGTAACCTGCCAAATTTGCTCACCTTTACCATATTTATTAAAATGTCAACTCAGTACCAAGTGCCTGATTAACAAATGCAAACAACAGGATAACCTGCTTAGGCCTTGAAGGAGGATACTCGAGGGGGACAGAGCAGGAAGATCAGAAATGCTGGCAGGGACCTGGGGCAATCCCGCCCTGAGGCAGCCGGCGGGGCGGGTGGAGGGCGCGGGGCTGGGGCTCCGCCTGCTGACCAGGAAGGAGGTCTCGGCAGGTCTCACATGGTGCTCAGCTTTACCCAGGGCACCTCGACCTCTTTCAACACTTAGCTCCGCTACTGACTGGCTACCTGATGCTGGAAATGGTCTATAAATAAGTTCCAGTTTCCTCCTCTATGAGAGAGAAAAATGTCTACACTGCAACGCCCAGCAGGCCCACTGGGTGCGTGGCTCCAATGACGCCGCATGGCCCGTGGGAACTATGTGTGTGCACACTCAGCTGTGTCCGACTTTTCAACCCCACGGACTGTGGCCCGCCAGGCTCCTCTGTCCATGGGATTCTCCAGGCAAGAACACTGGAGTGGGCTGCCATTTCCTACTCCAAGGGATCTTCCCCACCCAGGAATCGAACCTGTGTCTCCTTAACTGGCAGGCAGGTTCTTTACCACTGGCGCCATGCTGGGCCAAAGACTACTGCGGGGGGGTCTAGCTCCCACCACCCCATAGCGAGCACAGTCAACCCATCCTACATGTGAAGAGTGGGCCAGCTAAAGGCTTCTGGAGTTTTCTGCACTTTTCTGCATACTCATTTTATTCCATGGAAGAGAATGATTTTTCACTCAAGATTAAAATTGAAAGGCACCATAACTGTTAAGACTTCCTTACCTGGATTCCAAGAAAACTGCTCCATGTTTCTCAGACATACTATTAGCAAAAGCACATAATTTGTGAATCGTTCCTTAATATCTGAAAAAAAGGTTAACATAAAAATAGTAGAGTGTGTATAAGTAATATAATAATACTATAGTATGTATCCAAAATAATTTTAAGTCAGAGTATGATGAAATTATATTACAGTGTACATGTCTGTGAGATAAAGATTTTATTTATAGGGTGGTGCTACACTGGCAAGCCATTTACTTCTTCCACCAACATAATCCTAGTACAGAAATGCCAGCTCTCTACAAACCTCAAAAAACGTTCAAAGCATCATTCTGGTCAGACTTAGTCAAAATCCTCCAATGGATTTCTAGGGACATAAGGAAACTGTTTTTATTTTACAAAAGAAGAAAAAAACAGAAGCAGAGAGTAGAATACAAGACTTTGGGTAACATAAAACCCCTGCTTCCCAGACTGCTTCCGACCTGGTAAGTATTTCAGGTCTGGAATACAAGAACCAACCGGATGACTAGCTTTAGCTAATCCTTTAGCTAGCTAACAAAGCCAACAGCATTACTAAGGGAACTCAGGGGAATAAGATAAGCCAAAAATTAGGTTTCATGATGATATTCACCCTAATTACTAAGTATTCTGAGCTTAGTCTGAATAAATTTAATAAAAGCAAAGAATTAAATTCCTGCTAAGGGCTAGTTAATACATTTCACTTTTTAAGGGGTTATCTTCTTATCAGCATCTAAGATACTATGTAATCAGGAAATGGAATGAAATAAATCTATGTCTGACTTGGGGTGAACTCTTACGTTAGTTAAAAAGTGAAACTTCTACCAAAATGGGAATGTTTTCTCTTAATCGTTATTAAGGAGCTTAAAAACATTGGTGATTAATACTTTAAAAGTATTTTTGATATTCAAATTATTAATCTCCTTTGTCTAAGTTACCACTAACAGGGATATACTTTAACATATTTACAATCACATTTTAAATGTGAAGTGACTATTTTATTTTCAACAGTTACTCAAATGAATGCAAGTACACAGGCTTATGTTAAGAGACTCAAACAGAATCACCCTGAGCTGGAACCTTACCTCACACCAATGTAACGCCTGCAGGATCTTTCTGAATGTACAGTTCACAGTGTCAGTGGGTTACAAACTATGTAAAACTCTTCATTTTAAGAACCCAAGTCAGAAAGGCCTAGATTCCATACTCAGCTTGGGCTTACACTGACATGAAGTGCAAGAAAGGACCAAAAGTTAAAGAGTTGTGTTTTAGTAACTAAACTCTATTTCGTGTGTCCTCGGACAATTCCCCGAAAGAAAAATGCAGTCAGACAATAAAGTGAAAGGGATAAAGCTGCTCTAAAGTTTCCAAACCAGGTTTTCAACATTAAACTTGTGCAAGGTACTGAATTTGATCCCACCTATGTGGCCTCTCTCTTTAGGAGAGATTTTTCTTTTTCTTATGTGGGAATGGGTTTTAAGGCTACTTTAGGTAAAATTCAGAGAAGGCAATGGTACCCCACTCCAGTACTCTTGCCTGGAAAATCCCATGGACGGAGGAGCCTGGTAGGCTGCCGTCTACAGGGTCGCACAGAGTCGGACACGACTGCAGTGACTTAGCAGAAGGTAAAATTAATTTCCTGTAAAACTTGAAGGGAGATAGAAGGCGGTACAAGGCAGACCACACTTTACTGTAACATGAGCTATTCTANAGCCTGGTAGGCTGCCGTCTACGGGGTCGCACAGAGTCAGACACGACTGCAGTGACTTAGCAGAAGGTAAAATTAATTTCTTGTAAAACTTGAAGGGAGATAGAAGGCGGTACAAGGCAGACCACACTTTACTGTAACATGAGCTATTCTACCTCTAACAAAAAGCAAGACTTTTCATGTTGATTACTAACCATTTTAAGTCATAATATACTCTTGAATTTCTTGTAAACTCACATGCATTGCTTGATCAATATGCCATTGTTTTCAGAGCTTTCTTAAAAAGGAAATACTAAATTTCTAATTTTTCTAAGCTAAGAGGTTATAATTCTGGGGACTTGTTTCTAAAAGAAAGGAAAGGGACATTAATTATCTCAACATATTGGTGATAAGGTTGAAAACTGTTCACAATCTCCTCCACACAATAAAGATTAAAAACCGTTAGAACTTTAAAAAGACCTACATGCCTAGTTACAGCTCTACAAAGAGTACCTACTCAAATCAGGCTATTAAGTAAAAACAGCATGATTTCTGTTACAAGGGAAAGTCTTATAGCTGCCTCCAAAGAAGAAGAAATCCTGTCTCGGCGTCCCTCCTGTCTCTCCCCTTCCTCTCCCGTTTCAAATTCACAGGGTCTCGCAGCACACGTTCGAAGGAGCATCACTGCACAGAGGACACAAGCGCACGCTGCCTCTCGTGGCTCTGAGGTCCAAGGTTTTACCACTGCTCCAGAGAGCGGCCTCAAGCTTCTCAGGAGCTCTTCTTGTTCGCTGCCTAGTTATCAAATCGCCTGTGATTCCAAACGTTCCTCTGCTTCAATATATTCATGTGCCATTACTCTCCTTGCCTAACAGAGAGGCAACATTTACACACACGGAAGTTTTAAATGCAGAATCTGCTGGGTTCTGATGAGCGCCTAAGCCCTGCCACCACTCCCGCAGCTAAAACAAGAGCGGTTCCATCACTGCAGTAAGTTTCCTCACACCCTCCGAGCCAAGCCCCACCCCCGTAAGCAATCGCTGTTTGATTTCCATTGTCATAAATTAATTTTGTCTGATCACAAACCTCATAAATATGAAATCACACAGCATGTACTTATTTATGTCTGGCCTCTTTTCACTCAGCATAGAGCTTTTGAGATTCCTCTATACAGTCGAAAACACAGTAGTTCTAACTGCTGAGCCGTGTTCACAGTGTAGATATACTGGCATTTATGTATCTGCTTTCCTCTGAACAGGAGGGTCTGGGCTGTTTCTAATTTGGGGCGGTGAATAAGGCTGCCACAACCATCCTCGTACAAGTCCTCTTGTGAAGCCATGTTCCTGCTGCTGGGTGACGGCAGGTGGCCGTGCAAGGCTGGAGGAAGCCCCTGAGGCTTCCCGGAGCAGCTGCAGCCTCGCACGCGGGCCCTCGGTGCCGGGCGCGCCTCGGCGTCACTGACGCCGGCAGCCACTGGACCGGACGTTCCGGTGGGCGCCTGGTGGTCTCTCCTTGGCTTTCTCACCCCCATTTGCCACCCCGGTGCAGAGAGCAACATGGTCAACGAGATAAATAACATCTTCACAAGAACAGTCTTGACTTCACAGACTCTTGTCCAGGGATCTGTGGGCGACACCTTGAGAACCAAGACACTGCTGTTCTGATCATGACAACTATGTTAAGGTAATGTTTCTGGGATGGATTTTGTGCCCTCACACTCTACAGCATTAGAGAGGAGGCAGTCAGTCATAACTGAGAAAGCTGAGGCCCAAGAGCCAACCTGAGGGGTGTCACCTCGACTCTTCTCTCAGTGGCTAAGTGGGCGACCTTGAGCGAGTCAGGTCATTTTCTCTGTATTTCAGTTTACACATCTGTAAAATGGAGTCATATCAGCAGCTTCCAAGAAATTTATGAGTTAGAAAGATAAGATAATAAATAATTACGGGCATTTGTATAGCACTTTGTGCTACAGTATGGTAAAGTATAGTACCATACTATACCATTGTATGAAAGTATGGTAAAGTACTACACAAATGCCTGTAATTATTTATTATATTAAACATCCTCAAGATCACAGTAACCAAAATTCAAAAAACATGGTAAAGATGTTGAGAGAGTTAAGAGAAAACACAGCTTTAAGTCAAAGACAGAGTGGCCTGTTGGAAATGTGACATTAAGCGTTTCAGAATGAATTACACGGTAACTCTGCATAAAGCGTCACATACCGCTATTTGACATTTGAAAAAGATTGTTCTTTTCGAACTTCTTGAAAACACTTCCTTTAATTTCGACAAACTGAAAGAGAAAACACAAAAGTCCTCTTTATTATTACCACAGTTTTAAAAAGTGACATGCTATATATTAAACTTCCCAGAGAATAAATAACAATTAAGAAAAAAACCCCAATTTTTCTCCCATCTAGAATACTGCTATTAATGTACCCATACAACCTCAAAAGTGTAAAATAAAACCTCATACTTACATTATTAGACATCATTATAGTAAGCAGGGACTTGTTGTGTGAGTTAAAAGCCACGTTGAGAGTTGTTGCTTGAACCATTATAAGGATGGCATGCAAAACTAGCAGTTAAGTGATGTCAAGGGAAAAACTGAATTCTGGTTCCAGTTTATATTAACAGATATGTTATTAAAATTTCAGAAGTTTAAAATGGGGAAAAATATGACTATGCTTTCTAAATCATGCCTTACATAAGTACTTTATTATCTTTGTAATTTCCCTGTTAGCTACAGTTGATACAAATTTGATGGGATAAGAAACATATGAAACAAACTACAGAACAAACAAAAGCAGAAACGATCCAACCACTTAGACGGTGAGTTCTGGAGGACAGCTGTCTTGTTCTTTCTGGAGCTTTGGCATTTGGCACGAGGCTTGGGAAACGGGATCTCAGAAAAGTTTATTAAATAATGGAATACATTATGGTAAATCCTGAAAGAAGAGACTTAAGATATATACACTGTGAATTCAGACAATTTGCATCCTAAAACAGCAAAGAACATAAAGTGAGAGTCAGTCTGGAACTGATTTTCCTCTCTGGTTTTCGTCGGAGGATGGGGAATGCAGGAGTCAGAAATGTCTGGTAATTAAGATTCTTCTTCAGATGCCAGTTCTGAAGACATTCATGAGCTGCAGAATTATATAGCCTGTGGAAGAGCTTAAATTCCATGGAAGAGCTTAAATTAGAACTTCTAGTAACTTTTTACTCTACTGTGTCTGAAACACTCTTTTCCTCGCCACAGACATTTTCCCCATATAGTCCCCTAACTTCCAGATGTTAACCCAATTCTTTAAGCATTGCTCTTTCAAAGACAGGACAAAACAAAAACCACATGACACATTCCTGTGAACCCGCCCTGCTCCCATAGGAAGCGAGTGCGAGTATGCACATGTATGTAAACACACAGGCATGCATAGTGTACACACATGTGCACACAGTGTTACATGGTAAAACATTTATTCTCCAAAAGAAAAGCTTTTAGATGGAGGTGAGGGAGGGGAAAAGAAAACCTCTAGGATTCCTCCCCAGCTAATTTCAAATTTTACCTCTATATGAACTGTATACATTTTTCATTTATTTTTTATTGAAGAACTGCATACATTCTCAGCTGAAGGTTATAACAAAGAATTCATAGGCTTAAAGGCAACTTTATAAAATTCTAACGTATGAAAAAACTATATAGATCTATACAAATCTGAAGTATGTATAAATATAACTACCCCTTTATTCTAAAATCCTTCCTTATGACCAGTTTCTAGCAGTTTAAAGGGGCATGCACACATGAGACTCTTTAATTTACAGTTAGAGTTGACCCTTGAGCAACATGGGTTTGAACTGCATGGGTCCACTTACACACATGTAATTTTCAATAGTAAAATACTACAGTATTAAATGGGCTGTTGTTGGCTGAACCCTCGGATACAGAGACCGGTTACAATTGATACCTGGATTGCTGCTGCTGCTATTTAGCTGCTAAGTTGCGTCTGACTCTTTGCAACCCTGTGGACTGTAGCCCGCCAGGCTCCACTGTCCCTGGGATTTCCCAGGTAAGAGTACTGGAGTGGGGTGCCATTTCCTTCTCCAGGGGATCTTGCTGACACAGGGATCAGACCTTCATCTTCTTTGTCTCCTGTGCTGGTGGGTGGATTCTTTACCACTGAGCAACCAGACGAAGCCCCATACTCGGATTAGTCCCTGTGTTGTCCAAGGACTAAGTAGACTGTTATAACCAATTTCTCAAAAGAAAGCAGAGATTTCACATTAATCTTTAGGACACACACACACACACACACCTCCCCCGCCTCTCTAAGTCTGAGAAACAGCTAAGTGAACAGGACAGTGTGAAACGCGCGTCTCCGAGCAGCCTGAAAGGATACAGACATAGAGGACTGCCATGAAGAAGTGGGGGGCCACCCCGATGTGGGCCCTCCTCCGCTCCCTGGGCTCTGTTGCTGTCCAGTACAGAGCATCTAATATATCCTGCCCAAATGAGGAAAACAGGCGGTCTGCTACCTAAAGAGAAAGATAAAGGAAGTGCGTTTCTTACTATGCCATCGGTACATCTTATTAAAACTCAGAGGTAACACAAACACCAGAGGGGATGTGCTCCAAGGGAGACAGGACCTTTGCTGACTTAATCGTTCACACTTTCTTATTCTGTGACACACGCGGAGTGCCCACGTGCTGCACAATTAGAACTTGCCTAACTAGCCATGTTTGCAACAAGGAGAATCTCAGTCATGAAAATAAAAGGCAGGTGACACGTCAAAATCATAGTTCTTCTGGCTTTAACTCTTTGAATTTAAATTCAGGACTCAAACTTTTAAGGACGAATATATCATTTGAACCATTCTCCTTATACCTAATATTGGTAAGCAACAATAGCTGTGATTTGTTTGAAGTTTACCATATAAGAATATAATAAGCAAATTTATTCCTGGAAGACATTTTTAAGTACTCATCTCCATGAATACAGTCCAATAGATAAAGAGCAGCACATAAGAAAGAAAAAAAGGAGGGCTATCATTGAGGATTCAGTTGGAATGTCACACTCTGAGACAGGACGTTCCTGGCCTATCCAACCTTCGGTGGCTCCTGTGGTCTCTAAAGCATCACCCTGCTCCTCTTCATCACGGTATTTATCACTGCCTCTCTCCCGCCTGTGGAATATTAGCCAGGGGACCAGGCTTGTCCACCTCGGGCTCTTCGGGATCTCGGCATCCAGGAAGTGTTGATTAAACATTTGCCAAATGAAGAAATGATAGCTACCACGGAGGGAGCTCCCACCGCACGCTGGGCTTGTGCTAAGCTCCTTCTGTCTGCGGTCTCATGGAAGCCTTGTAATGCTCCCAGTATCGCCATCTCACAGACGACCAGCTGAAGAGAAGAGTCACTCAGCAGCTGGACGCGCGTGCAGGATAACCAGGACTGGAGGGAGTTCTCTCTAGACTAGAGCTTGGACTCTGCTCCACTGCGCTTAAACTGCATCATCAACTGTAGTCTACAGAGTGAGTGAGTATTTAAACCACCGGGATCGGCAACTCGTGGATCCTCCTGCTTGGCCTACTTCCCGATAACAGCAACAGCAGCACCTTGTGGGCGGCGCTGTACACCAGGAGGCGCCTATCTTAAGTTTTGGGGGGAGGGAGAAGCCTGCTCAGCTGCAATCCCCCCAGGGAGGAGGCAGTGGGACTTGACAAGGAGAGCTACCCACACGGCCAGAGGGGACAGGAGGCCTGGGCTTTTCTCTGACGGGAGGGAGGGGAGCGCAGGGACGGCTACTCTGCTTCACAAACCCAGCCAAACCCACTGTCACATCTCACCTGACCCGGCAAAGCAGGCGTGCGGCAACGAGCCTGCACCAGGAAGCCGGGGTGTGGTTCCAACTCACCTCAGTTGATGAATTTAGGAGCAACCAGGATGGCTAGAGGGCGTGGCTTTGTGAAGAGACAGGAAGTCCCCATCTATCACACCCAGGCAGTGGCACAGCAGAGGGGCCAGCAGCCCCACATCACCCCACGTGTCCACCACATGTCAGGAAAACCCACTGCAGACATGACTTTGCCCACAAAGGTCCGTCTAGTCAAAGCTATGGCTTTTCCAGTAGTCACATATAGATGTGAGAGTCAGACTACAAAGAAAGCTGGATGCCAAAGAATTGATGCTTCTGAACTGTGGTGTTGGAGAAGACTCCTGAGAGCCCCTTGGACTGCAAGAAGATTCAACCAGCCCCTTCTAAAGGAGATCAGTCCTGGGTGTTCATTGGAAGGACTGATGCTAAAGCTGAAACTCCAATACTCTGGCCACCTGATATGAAGAACTGACTCACTGGAAAAGACCCTGATGCTACGAAAGACTGAAGGCAGGAGAAGGGGATGACAGAGGATGAGATAGTTGGATGGTATCACCAACTTGATGGACTTGAGTTTGAGTAGGTGCCAGAGTTGGTGATGGACAGGAAGTCTGACATGCTGCAGTCCATGGGGTCGCAAAGAGTCGGACACGACTGAGCAAGTAAACTGAACTGAGCTGAATCTGAGAGACAGGAGACCTTACTGATGTCCCCAAACAGTACAGAAAAGTGCAAGCTGAACCTTAAAGGTTAATGATAAAACCCAGGTTAGTTTACTATTTAAAAAAAACTTAAGANACTGACTCACTGGAAAAGACCCTGATGCTACGAAAGACTGAAGGCAGGAGAAGGGGATGACAGAGGATGAGATAGTTGGATGGTATCACCAACTTGATGGACTTGAGTTTGAGTAGGTGCCAGAGTTGGTGATGGACAGGAAGTCTGACATGCTGCAGTCCATGGGGTCGCAAAGAGTCGGACACGACTGAGCAAGTAAACTGAACTGAGCTGAATCTGAGAGACAGGAGACCTTACTGATGTCCCCAAACAGTACAGAAAAGTGCAAGCTGAACCTTAAAGGTTAATGATAAAACCCAGGTTAGTTTACTATTTAAAAAAAACTTAAGATTCTGCCTATAAAGCAAAGTGGTTTTTTATTGTGCACTTTGTATAACTGTTTATTTTTTACATAAATGCAGCTTTTCATAGGATGAATACTTTAAAGTGTAGTGCATTTTGAAGACATATTAAAAGTGTTAAATACTTAGAGAAACTGGGAAATCGTTTACTTGTTCTATGTGAAAATTTAAAAGCAATTTAAAATATAAATCTACTATAGCCAAGAAACACATAATCCTAAAAATCTCTTCATAAGAGTTAAAGTTTTAACAAAAAGCACACACGGGTTTCCAATGAATCGGGAAAACACTCCCCAGTCATCTGACAGTTTACACTCTCAAGGGGGCACTGACTCCAAAAGGTCTAGGCGGCTGGTCGCCCTCCTCCCCACCGGAGGACACAGGGTGCCCTGCGGACTGGCTGCCCCCAGTGTGTCCCGGGACGCACAGGCACCATCTTGTTAGAGGGATTCTAGATCAGAATGTACGTCCTCACAAGGCCACCCCTGACTGTATGAACCTGAGGCTGGAGGTGCCACTGGCAGAGCCGGCAGGAGGGTGTCCCGTGTGGGCAGCCGGGTGCCGGGGGCCGGGCCTGCGGGCTCACCTCGAGCATGTTGTAGATGATGTACAGCTTGATGACCGACTGCCCCCGGATCAGGTGGTACATCATGGAATAGTCCACGTAGTGCATCATGAAGTAGCAGATGACCAAGATGACCCCCTTCAGGATGTCACACACCTGGGCGGGCTGAAGCACGCGTCTGTCCCTGAGACGGATGAGGAGTGATAAAGACGGTGAGTCTCACCTCCTGTGCTCTTGAATAAATCATCTTTATGGGATAGGCAGTGGCAAACAAACCAAACAGCAAACAAAACCTTCACATTAACGAGCAAAGTTGTGCTGACTGCTCAACAGTAGCGCATTTCCTGCCCAGGTAGAGAAATAAAGGTACCAGACCAGAATTACGAAGAGCGGAAGTGGGAACCTGAGCAGGTGGCCGCAGAGGGCAGGTGGCTGCTGGCCGAGCGCCTGGGAGCAATGGGTTTCCACGATGAGGACACAGGCCTCCCAGCTCATCAGGATCCCGGGACCCATGGGCACGGCCCTTCTGACACAGGGACAGGTTCTACGCTGTTTTCCATTATCAGTTCTTATAGACAACACGGTGTTTCACTGCGTGGATGCATCATAATTTAACAACACCGACAGATTTCCAGCCTTTTGCAACTATAATCCATGATGTAAGGTACGTGCCGTACCTCAAACACATCCACAGCATAAAGTCTTACAACTGGAACCTCAGGTTATTCACGTGCACTCATTCTTCCGGTAATGCCTGTGCTGCCCTCTGCAGGAGGTCCACCAAGCTACACTTGCACCAGCCGCCTGGAAGCTCACACGCCTCCGTTTAGGGACAGCGGCTAATGCCACCGGTGAGAAATCCAACCCAGCAGTTTCACTGTTGCTTTCTCTCACTAGAACACTGACATATGCTTTATACATTTATCTATACTTTCTGTGAATTCTCTCCTTGTATCCTCTTACTAGTTTGTAGGATGGTTGTTATATTACAAACATTAGCCCTCTGTAACATGAGTTGTAAATACAGTTGCCCCTTGAATAACATGGGTTTGAACTGTACGGGTCCACTTATGCATGGACTTTTTTCAGTAAATACGTTACTTCAGCACTACGTGACCTGCCGTTGGTTGAGTCCAGGGATGAGGAACCACAGAAGGGAGAGGAGTCCTGGATATAGAGGGACCGTGGATAAAGCAGGTACCCCAACCCTCAGGGGCTCAAGTGCTGACGATGTTTTTTCCCCTAATTAATATGAGCAGAATCATTCCTTACTTCCGAGGTCAGAGTACAAAGAGCTAAACCTAAATTGTGAATGGAAATGTATTCCTAAGATACAGGGAAAAAAATATATTACAAAAGAAGAAATTAAGATAAAGTTCCTGTGACTGGAACGGAAAGGTGTTTTCTCTCAGTCCACTGCAGGCGACTCCTCAAGATGGAAGACGCTCAGCCCCCTGCCTTGGCAGCTTTTACATACCGTGCGATCAACAGAAAGCCCGAAGATCTGCGTCAGGAGACGCAGAGCCTCTTCACTTCCACCGCTGTGAGGGCACTCAGGCTCCTACTAAGGGCTGAGCTCCCTTTCCAGGGGCCGCCGGCGTCCTCAGCTTTCACTTACTGGCTGTTCCTTGGCTACCTACTCCCGGAGCTCCTGCCAAGCCCTCGGGCACACTCAGATCAGGGGCGCTTTTCTTGCAAAGATCCCTGTTGGGTTCAGCAAGGACGGGAAACTGCTGCCAGAGCGCTGTAAGGTGAAGGCGAGGCACGCAGGACCTCAGTGACGTGCCCTGGGCACGGCTTTCAGTCTCATCACCCAACAAACGCCCCGAAAAGAGGCAGACTCCGCGAAGACTGCATCCAGGGAGGGCTGGCAGCGGATGACCCTGGGCCGAACCAACGAGCTTAGATGCAGAGACGGTCAGGACGGTCCAGGTCACAGCCCAGGCCTTGAGACGGGCGCAAGAGAGCGAGGGGGGTTTTCTCAGCAGTGAAAGCTCAAACCTTGGGGAAAACTGCCTCCAGGACAAGGCGGATATACCTCCACCATCACTTCTCTGCCCCTTTCTGTCTCCAGTGGTCTTCTTCCTCCCCGCAGACATGGCCCTGCTTTTTGCCATGAAATCCGGAGTGAGCTATGTCTTAGTTCACTGAGCCCAGAGCACAGAACTCTGCCAAGGGACTTCGCTGCCCCTCCCCCCACGCCGAGATAAGTAATCGTCAAGAGCTGGAGGTAAACATTTCTAACGCAAACAATGAGAGGGCACAAATGGCAGCATCAGCCAGGAACGCCCGCCCATGTCCCCGCAGAAGTGCGGGCACAGATGGGCACGCGCTGAAACGCACACGTCACCCGCGGCCAGGGCCTTCTGTTTAAGCGCTGGAGGCCGTGCTTTATGAATGAAAGAGAACGACAGGAATGAAATGCAGCATGGCCTTAGTGAATCTGCATTAATTACCCAAAGGATTCACGTAACTAATTAAAGCAGAAATCTGTAGAGCTTTTAGGACCAGAATGGCATCTACTCAGTTAACTGGTCTCAGCCAAAGCTCTTTAAGAGATGAAGGGACTTTTAACACATATATGTTCAATTGTGTCTCTTTATAAACATTTACAACAATGGAACAATAAGATAGTATATTCTCTAAGAAGGCACAGGCTTCCCTGGTGGCTCAGATGGAGAGTCTGCCTGCAATGCGGGAAACCTGGGTTCGATCCCTGGGTCAGGCAGATCCCCTGGAGGAGGGCATGGCAACCCACTCCACTATTCTTGCCTAGAGAATTCCATGAATGGAGGAGCCTGGTGGGCTACAGTCCATGGGGTTGCAAAGAGTTGGACGTGACTGAGTGACTGAACTGAACCAAACATTGAAAAGCTATAATCTCAAATAACATTAATACCACACTGTTTAAACCCAGACGATATTAAGTTCAAAATCTAGCATAAACAATTTTAACTTAGCTTTATGTTGCCTAGGATTAAACCAGGTTGGGAAAATGTTGAAGCGCTGTAGAAACACGCTACAATCCCCAGGGCCTGTGTGGCAGGCCCCTCTCTAGGCACTTCGTACATTCTCTGGTTCAGTTTCCACAGTAACCTTATGAGATCCTTTGAGGAAGGGACCACCACCATCCTAATTTCCCAAAGGGTATCAGGAACATGCCTGCAGCTGCAGTTCGGAAATAACAAGTGGAGGAGCCACGATCCGACTCTTGGCCTCTGGTTCTAGAAGGCAATTTCTCACTTCTGCCTACTATTCTAGACATTTCTTTAAAAGAACTTTTTAAACTCACAGGAATCAGCAACTCAGCATGTTTGATCTTTCAGCATAATTTAATACTGTATAATTTATCACTGTACTGACATCTCATTTGGAAAAATGATTGTGCTAAATACCAAATATAGCTACAATTTTTGCTCTTTTTGTTTCTAAAAAGAGAGGGGAAAAAAAGCACTGTTTCCACTGGATCTGCTGCTTTCTGTGCACTCTCTGCTTTGGTGGAAATGTTCCATTGCTTACATCATAACTGGTTGCTATGGAGATGACTGATTTTAAAAATTAACGAGATTTATTCAAATAAAAAATAAAATAAAAAATAAAAGAAGCAAAACTGTTCAAAAAAAGGATCTTGCTATCATATAAATATCCCTGCAAATGAAAAAGGAAAGCTGCAAAAACTGAAGAAAAAAAAATTCTAAAGTGGCATCACAACCTCTCTGAAGTAAGATCGAACCTCAGAGTAAGTTCACCTGGTGAAAACAACCCGAGCCAGCTCCAGTGTTTGTTTCCTTCTCTGCCAGGACACTTGTGGATGACTGTGTGATACGTGTTTCCAACTCCAAAGGAAGCTTATCCACCAGCCCTGCCAATCAGCTTTGAACTGGTTCCTGAGTAATGCTTTCAGGGTGAAGCTCTTCCTTATCAATGCCTATTAAACAGCAGTTACTCGCAATTCATTCTGCAAATGCTGGAAATCCCACACAAACACATAAACAAGTGGAGGAAGCTGCTGGACAAAGTGAAAATCCCGCTAACCTAATTTACAGCTTGGCTATCCGTTATCACAAGCCATGTACTATTAAGAAATTCAACAGAACTTAAGATCATTTTTAAAACTTTCAGGTTAAACTACGCTTGCGGAAATTAAACTTTCTACATTTCTAAATTTTATCTTTTGGTCATTCAGATACTTTCCTTGGATTTGCACATTTACCCGGGAAAGGACCCCGTTGCTTCAAGGGCACTCTTGGGGAACAGAACGATGGAGCAGACAGAGATGGTCAGCTGCAGGGTTTTCCTCACCCTGGGCAGCAGGAGGTGCTCAGCTGACCAAGACTGAAGTGTGCACTGACAAGTGAGCAGAAAGACCAGGAAAGAGGAGGCAGCATCCGTGACCACGAGACGCGGTAATCCGTGCCTGCTTCATGTTCAAATCACTGTTCGAACATGCCAAGGCACCAGCGTGAGGCACTTCATCACAAAACACACAGGCTGGAGCTATCTTTCTTTCTCTCTTAACGCTTCTAGATGCTCATTGTATGACTGAAAGAATGGAGAAATACAAAGGACTATTGGAAAAATGTGAAAAGTCAAAAATGGTGTCCATTTTGGAAAGAGATGTCATTTTCTAATTTTAAAGTAAGCTGCAATAAACTATTGAGACTAAGAGGTTTTCCTTACTTAGAAGACTGAAAATTGAACACCTTAAGTTTTTGCAACAGATGGTAGAAAAATTAATTACAAATTCTTAGACTGAACAACTAATGTTTCTTGGGCTTTAAAATGATTCCAAACTATACTAGGAAAACAAGCACTGGCTTGATAAAGCTATGTTTGGTGCTTGGATGATGCAAAATAAAAACCACTCACATCGAAGGAACTTAAGCTCACGTAAAGAAACTGATGTGGTGTGGGGAGTGAAAGACTCGATGTCAAGTCTAGACAACATATATGCGTAACTGAAATTCATCTAATCAAGTGATCTTCCTAGGTTAGGTGAGATTCTGCTCAAATCCTGCACAAATGTGGACAAACCTATCACCAAGTTAGGATAAGGAAGCACGTTTCCTTCCGAAGTGTCAATCTCCAAACACTCAAGTCTGTTTCTCATTATCATCCACATCTTGTTTGTACTGATGTCAATTTGGCCAAGAGAATAGAAGGAAAATCAGGGTTTACTCACCACGAGGAGTCCCTGTGACACCACATTCCACTCTACAAAGGAAGCGAGAGTGCTCCTCCCTTGGGTCTGATTCACGAGAGAGAAAGAGAGAGAGAACGTTGTCATGTCGCCACGCTACTGAGCGCGCCAAGGTGAGGAGGAGGAGGGGACAACGAGACCCGAGGCGGGAAGACCCTCCAAGGAGACCCTGTTCTCCACAAACGAGCATGGAGGTCCGGCCTGGGAGAGGAAATGGCGAACGAACGTGTCTCCCGGAGAAGTGACACGAACATGACCGGGGTGGCACACATCACTCAGGTCGGGATTAAGGCTTAAGTCTGAAAGGAGGAAAAATCTCATGTGTGTGTGTTTGGTGTGTTTGTGTGTGAAGTTCATTTCAGGGAGAACTACCTTGGAGGAGGTAAGGCAGGGGGAGGAAACCCAATGGGTTAAGAAACGCTCGAGCATCTGAAATTCCTAATTCTTCAGGAGATGAGAGAGATTTCTATGGGGTAAATTACCACTGCCTCAAAAACAGAAAGGTACTTGAAGCTTCCAATAAGAGATATGCTTAAAACCAGGGTGAGAAATCAGTAAAATTTACTTGCACGTATTTTATTTGCTCTAATAATGAAAGAAAAATACTCTAGCATTAACTACTTAAACCTCACCTACACTTATTGCTGTCTAAAATATCACAGCAAAGTTTTCAAAACCATCAGTTCTTGGCACCAGATAGTATCATTTTTCTCTACAACTTCGCTCACCTTCCAACTCAAGTAAGATTGAGGATTCTAAAACATAAAATGAAGTCACAGCTTGGAGGAGGAAAAAGGATTCATAAAAATGCCAGGTAAATCAGAAATACACATACAACTGTTATTATTTATTTATAAGTTCAGAAAAATAACGCTGGATACCTCTTTAGCATAAAGCACATTATGCTACATTTAGCAAATATAGCTTCTGTAGAACAGTCTACTTTTCTAAAAACAAAATACTTTCATTCTTTCAAGAAACAAAGATATCTCATATAATAAACCAAAACTTAATTCTCATTTTCATCTCATCATTTAAAGAATTATCTTAATTCAAGAATTTTCTCAAATGTTTTTCCAAAATTATACTACCCTACCTGAGAAAGAGGGAAGAAATACATAAATCAATAGGCTTTTAGAGAACCTGCATGCGTTTATTTTAACCTACAACAAGGTATGTAAGGGCAAAGATTTTTCAAGATTGTTAATTGATTAGCAATAATTTTCACCTAGTTATTCTTGAAATTGCTAAGGGTGGGTGTGAACGTTTTATGGAAGCAGTGCACCCTTTGCAGATAACGTGTATACAACTACAGAGTCAAGAAAAATTACCCTGCCAACATCTCAAAATAAAAAAATATTTTCACAGGGTCAGAGGCTGGCAAAGTGCCCACCAGTGGAGCAGCCACAATACCAGCCAGCCTCCTTAAGGGCT
>SJYV01017824.1:0-75966 GCA_006410875.1 Neotragus pygmaeus
AGTTAATTTTAATACTGTGTTAATAAATAGTCTACTCTATAGTAGAACAGAGCTACAAAAGAAAAGTATGTTACCTTTGTTAAATGGTGTTTTTCTTCTTGATGGTGGAGTTGAAAAATCAGTTTCAATCTACAAGAGAGTTCATATTAGCTAAGTGAAAAATCTTCCAATACAGTTTTCTGCTAATTAACCTCCTGTGACGTCTGCTTCAAACGTAGACAAAGTTCAGCATGCTTTATCCCAAAGGAAATATTACAAACTCATACTGTAATGGTTAAAGGATAGCACCTGGAAGTTGCCAAAATCAACTGAATACTTACTCCCTTCCATAACACGAGCAAACTGAGTTCTCTGTACTTTAAATTCTTGGCTAAAATAGTAATTCGACATATATGACAAGTTTCAAGTATATAATACACGCTTATGTACACCATGCCTTTTCAACTACTGGCCATGGCTATCTTTAAAAAATGAAAACGAATAGGATAGAAAAGAAAATATGACAGCACAGGCCAGACAGAAGTGGCAAGATATAATCAAAGTCCTGATAGGAAAATCTGCAAACTAGCATATTCTACCCAGCAAGGATATAATTCAGAATAGGAGAGATTAAGAATTTCACAAACAAGCAAAAACTGAAAGACTACAGCAATGCTAAACCTATCCTAAAGGAAATATTGAAAGTTCTTTCCCAAACAGAAAAGAAGTAAGAATCTACAGGAAATAGAAAATCACAACTGGAAAGTAAATAAGCCAGGACACAGTTTTGTTTTGTTTTTTTTAAATGAAAGAAATTCATTAAAGCAATGATAACCACAATAAACAGCAAAAGGATGAATATGAAGATGTAAAAGAGGACATCCAAATCATAAAATGTAGGTGAGGAGAGTAAGAAAATGTACATTTTTTCCTCCAGAATATGTTTGAGCCTATATTACTACCAGTCTAAACCAAGTGGATGGAGAAGGCAATGGCACCCCACTCTAGTACTCTTGCCTGGAAAATCCATGGACGGAGGAGCCTGGTGGGCTGCCGTTTATGGGGTCAATAAGAGTCGGACATGACTGAGCGACTTCACTTTGACTTTTCCCTTTCGTGCCTTGGAGAAGGAAATGGCAACCCACTCCCGTTTCTTGCCTGGAGAATCCCAAGGACAGGGGAGCCTGGTGGGCTGCCGTCTTTGGGGTCACACAGAGTTGGACACGACTGAAGCGACTTAGCAGCAGAAAACCAAGTGGATAGAGTAAGGAGTTAATACACTTGAAAAACAAGGTAACCACAAATCAAAAACATATAACAGATTCATAAAAACCAACAAGAAAACACAAACATAATATGAAAGAAAACCATCAAACCACAAAAGCGAAAACAAAAATGGACAAATAAGAAAATACAAAATCAACAGGTAAACAAGGTTTAAAATGGCAATCAATATATCTATCAATAACTACCTTAAATGTAAATGCACTAAACGTTCCAGTCAAAAAACATGCACTCACGCTGATTCATGTCGATGTATGGCAGAAGCCAACACGATATTGTAATTATCCTCCAATTGAATAATTTTAAAAAATAGAGTGGCAGATTGGATGAAAAAAGAAGAACCTACAGCATGCTACTTACCAAGAGGATCCACTTTAGGGCACATAGGACATTTCATGAAATGGACATGAGAAAGGGGCGGGGGAGCAATACTCATATCAGACAAGTAGACTTTAAAACAAAAGGCTATAAAGAGATAAAGCAACCTACTAGAGCTATTGTAATGACAAAAGGATCATTACAATACAAGAGGATATTACAGTCATCAACACATATGCACCCAATAGAGAAGCATCCAGAGGCATAAAACATACTAATAGAGCAGAGACATCCCTTTGCTGACAAAGGTCCATCCAGTCAAAGCTATGGTATTTCCAGTAGTCAGGTATGGATGTGAGAGTTGGACAATAAAGAAGGCTGAGTGCCGAAGAATTGATGCTTTTGAACTGTGGTGCTGGAGAGACTGTTGAGAGTCCCTTGGACAGCAAGATGAAACCAGTCAATCCTAAAGGAAATCAACCCTGATTATTCATTGCAAGGACTGATGCTGAAGCTGAAGCTCCAATATTTTGTCACCTGATACAAAGAACTGACTCACTGGAAAAGGCCCTGATGCTGGGAAAGATTGAGGACAGGAGCAGAAGGGGGCGACAGAAGATGAGATGGTTGGATGGCATCACCGACTCAACAGACATGAGTTAGAGCAAACCCTGGGGGACAGTAAAGGACAGGGAGGCCTGGCGTGCTGCAGTCCATGGGGTCACAAAATCGGACGCAACTTAGCGAGTGAACAACAGACATAAAGAGAAAACTGACGGGAATACAATGATAGGAGGAGACTTTTAACACCCCACTTAAATCAATGGACAGATTTTCAACACAGAAAATCAACAAAGCAGTGGAGATCCTCAATGATATGATATCATCATGATCCTCACATCATATATTAATGAGACTGGAAAGCTCAAGTAGCTTGCCTTGTCATAAACCTGGTATGGAGTCAGACTTTGAGATCACAACTTTTAATACTAAACCCTTTGCTCTATCCTGACCTAGTGGCTATAAGTGAAGCCAAAATTTCATTCTTGTAAGGAATGTGGAATTGGAAAAAGGGACTCAGAAACACTGAGAGGGAGTCTGCCCACATTTTCAATTACAGAGTAGAAGTTTCTTCTGAAGAATTCAGTCTCCAGGCTGATTTTAAACCAAGGTTCCCAGAGGTATCTACCATTTCCTGTGGACAAACAAAGCCTATAAAGATTAGATCTGGTTAGGTAATCCCAATGTTTCAGTTTAGAGACTCTGAGAGGAACTATACTCTAGCAGGTTTGCTATATAAATACTTCAACATGGGGGGGGAGGAGGGGGGAGATGGCCGTAACCTGGCTTGAAGGAATACGCCCTCAGGGAATGAGACCCCATACATTATCATTCTCTAAGACTGGCTATTTACTTTGAGGAAATCTGAAGTGAATTAGCTTTTCCTGAATACTTACAGTTTTATCTGGATATAAATTATTCAAATTAAATGAGAAATTAAAATTTAGATCACACAGGCAGTACTAACATTTTTCTGTAATTAGATTTTAAAAATTGAAATACCTACAAAACACACACACACACATATATCAAATCAAGTAGCTGAATCTGAAAAAATTTTGAAATCTAGAGTATCTAATGAAATTTCTTCCATGACAATCATAACTCAATCAGTATGGATTATTCCCCAATCACTGAATAGACATTACACTTCTGTGTCTTGCCTGAAATGTCCTTCTCTAACCTATATTTCTCCCACCCTGCCTGACTCCTCAAATGAAAATTCTCACCTTACTCAAGTGCTCTAGTCTATGAACTGCCATCTATAACCCTATAGCACTTACGTGCTTACCTCACTCATAGCCTCATATTATAATTTAATTATATTAGGCTATAAGCAACGTGAAGGCAGGGGTTGTTACATAACTTATAACTCCAACAGTTTTCGAGGTATTATAGTTGTTCAACAGATGCAGGCATGCTCAGTCATTTCAGTCAAGTCCAACTCTTTGCAACCCCAATGGACCATAGCCCGCCAGGCTCCTCTGTCCATGGATTCTCCAGGCAAGAATACTGGAGTGGGTTGCCATGCCCTCCTCCAGGGGATCTTCNAACAGATGCAGGCATGCTCAGTCATTTCAGTCAAGTCCAACTCTTTGCAACCCCAATGGACCATAGCCCGCCAGGCTCCTCTGTCCATGGATTCTCCAGGCAAGAATACTGGAGTGGGTTGCCATGCCCTCCTCCAGGGGATCTTCGAGACCCAGGGATCTAACGTACATCTCCTGTGTTTCCTGCATTGCAGGCAGATTCTTTAACACTTAGGTACTAGGAAGCCCCAACAAAGAAAACTACTTACTGTTTTTTTCTTGATATTGCCCCAAGTAGTGCCACCTTTACTTTTATGGGTTTTTTGCATACGAAAAACATATTTATCACAATCATTCCTGTTTAAATATAAAGTAATTTCAAATCAACATTAATCACCATACTTTAATCCACAGATTGAACAGCAATTGACAAAATTAATTTAAAATGTTTCCGTATGTTAAAAGTATATTTTATGTTCCATTTTAACACGTGTATACCCATGGCAGATTCATGTTGATGTATGGCAAAACCAATACAATATTACAAAGTAACCTCCAATTCAAATTTTTTAAAAAAGACAATTGTGTACCAATGGAGATGGACAAAATGCTTCAACCCTACAAGACTGTTCTGAAAAATGATGGTTTACTCATTGTCCATTGTCCCATCTGCTCTTCCCAGTCTCTATCTTGCTGCCTGTCTTTTCTAAAACTCACTAAGACATCTTGTCCATTGATTCCCTTTTGTTAAACCTTTTACTCCTTTCTCTTGTTCATGTCTTCCTTCCCTATCCAGGTTGAATCTTAAAAGTTATCACTTTAAGGACATGCATGGTGATGAAAACTCTCCATTAATTTATGCCTTCCAACTGTGTTGAGATTCAGTTTGGCTCATAAGCCTTTTATTTCTACATTGTTACATGTTTTTTATACCAACTAAGACTTTAAAAAAAAATTTTTTTTTAACCTTACCTCTTTTCCCCTCTCATCCTTAGCAAATACACCTGACTCATAATTTACAGATGAAAACTGAAGCCACACAGAATGTTGTTCTCAGTTTCCCTCAACAATTACTCAGGACAAATTTTCTCTCTAGGCTTCAAGTTCCTTTATGATTGACTATTCATTCCTTTATGACTATTTGGCAGCCTTAAAGGTGTGACTGTAAGAAATCTGTAAATCTGTGATGTATATTAAGACATCAGTGTGAACCACAAGCACTGCTGCACAGTGCGTGAATGAGCCTAGCCAGTTGTTCAGGATCAGCACCTCATAAAACTACCGTCTGGTACAGGTACTTTGAGAGTGATTTAAAAAATACTGTTGCACTGCTTAAAATTGTTATGAAAAGGAAGCCAACTACTAGAGTTGGTGAAGTCTACAGATTAAAGAGGTCTAGGAAACTCATTTTTTAAAAATAAAGTTTTACGAAATATATTCTTGGTATAAGTCCATCTTGTGCTCTGTAAGAAAAAAAGCCATTCTCTATAATTGTGAAAGTGATATATGTTAAAAAAAAAAAAAACAGTATCATAATCCACATCAGTGTAATCCTACAATCTACAGATAATGGCTGGTGTTTTTGGTTAAAGAATTTCCTATCTCTTATGAATACATGTTATAAAACTAGGATCATACTGTATGTAATTATTTTTATTTCTTAGCTCTTAAAAATTATTCACTGAACATTATTCTGTATCATTAAAAAATTTATTGAAAGCGCTATTTAATCCTTTTAAACTTTTATTGGAGTATAGTTGCTTTACAGTGTTGTGTTAGTTTTTACTGTACAGCAAAGTGAGTCGGCTACACACACACACACACACCCACACCGCCTCTTTTTTGGATTTCCTTCCCATTTAGGTCACCACAGAGCATTGAGTAGAGTTCTCTGTATATAGTGTAGTTTCTGATTAGCTATCTATTTTATCAATAGTGTATATAGGTCAATCCTAGTCTCCCAGTTCATCCCACCACCCTCCCCCCTTGGTATCCATGTTTGTTCTTTACATCTGTATCTCTTATTTCACTTTGTAAATGAGACCCATCTGTATCAGGAGTTCCCCAAGCAGAGGGCCTGGGACTTGTAATGGTCCATGACCTGTGAGGAACCAAGCTGCACAGAAGGAGGTGAAGGACTGGTGAGTAAGTGAAGCTTCACTGCGGTTCCCCATTGCTCACATTAAACCTGAACCATTCCACCCTCCACCCACCCTACCAGGTCCATGAAAAACTGTCTTCCACAAAACTGGCCCCTGCTGCCAAAAACTGTTGGGAACTACTGGTCTCGACCAGTTTTTTCAGATTCCATATTTATGCATTAACATACAATATTTGCTTTTCTCTGACTTCACTCTGTATGACAGTCTCTAGGTCCGTCCTTGTCTCTATAAATGGCCCAATTTCATTCCCTCTTATGGTAACATTCCATTGTGTATATATGTCACATCCTTATCCTCTCCTCCCTTGATTTAAGTTGTCTCCATGTCCTCGCCACTGTGAAGAATGTTGCAGTGAACACTGGAGTGCATGTGTCTACTTGGGTTATGGTTTTCTCTGGGTATATGCTCAGTAGTGGGATTGCTGAGCCACATGGTAGTTTCAGGTTTTAGGTTTTTTTTTTTAATTTGGCTGCACCATGCAGCCATGTGGGATCTTAGTTCCCTGACCAGGAATCGAACCTGTGCCCTCTGCATTGGGAGCTCAGAGTCTTAACTACTGGAATGCCAGGGAAGTCCCTCAATTTTTATTTTTAAGAAATCTCCATACTATTCTCCATAGTGGCTGTATCAATTTACATTCCCACCAACAGTGCAAGAGGGTTCCCTTTTCTCCAAATCCTTTCCAGCATTTACTGTCTGTAGATTTTTAATGATGGACATTCTGACTGGTATGATGTGATATCTNACTATTCTCCATAGTGGCTGTATCAATTTACATTCCCACCAACAGTGCAAGAGGGTTCCCTTTTCTCCAAATCCTTTCCAGCATTTACTGTCTGTAGATTTTTAATGATGGACATTCTGACTGGTATGATGTGATATCTCATTGTACTCTTGCATTCTCTAATAACTAGATGTTAAGCATCTTTTCATGGGTTTGTTGGCTATCTGTATTGAAGACATCATTTTAAATTGTTACATATTATTCTATTATATGGACAAATCCTAATTTCTTAACTTTCCTTATTATTGGACTGTTAGGTCAGTTTCAAAATTTCAGTACTATTTTGTGATGAACATCTTTGTTCATACAAGTATACGCTCATACTTGCCCAACCTCATATTTCCTTAGAAATAAAATTCAAGGGTCAAAGGAATGAATATTTTAAAGCTAATGATCTGGCCAAAGTTCTTACCAAAATCTGTCCAAAATCATATGCACCACAGAAATTAACTCACACACCTATGGTCAATTAATCTTTAACAAAGGAGGCAAGAATATACAATGGAAAAAAGACATTCTCTTCAATAAGTGATGTTGAAATTGGATAGGCATATGTAAATCAAGTTAGAACACACCCTCACAGCATGCATAAAAATATGGCTTAAGGACTTTAAAAGACATAACACCATAAAACTGCTAGAAGAGAACATAGGCAAAACATTCTCTAACATAAATCATACCAACATTTTCTTAGATCAGTCTCCCAAGGCAATAGAAATAAAAACAAAGGTAAACAAATAGAACCTAATCAAACTTAACAAGTTTTGGTACAGCAAAGGAAACCATCAACAAAATGAAAAGACCATCTACAGACTGGGAGAAAATATCTGCAGATGGTGTGACCAACTAGGGTTAATTTCCAAAATATACAAAGAGCTCATACAACTCAACAAGGAAAAAACAAAACAACCCAATCAAAAAATGGACAGATGACCTAAAGAGACATTTTTCCAAAGAAGAGATGCAAATGGAAAACAGGCACATGAAAAAAGACTCGACCTCACTAGTTGCTAGAGAAATGCAAATCAAAACTACAACGAGTACTACCTCACACTGGTCAGAATGACCATCATTTAAAAATCTGCAAATAAGTGCTGGAGAGAAGGTGCAGAAAAGGGAATCCTCCTGCACTGTTGGTAGGAATGTAAATTGGTACAGCCACTATGGAGAACATACAGGGGTTCCTCAAGAAACAAAAGAGTTGCCATATGATCCAGCAATCCCACTCCTAGACATATATCCAGACAAAATTATAATTCAAAAAGATACATACACCCCCTGTGTTCATAGCAGCACTATTCACAATAGCCAAAACATGGAAGCAACCTAAATGTCAGTTGACAGATGAATGGATAAAAAAGATATTGTACATATATGCAGTGAAATACTACTCAGCTATAAAAAGTGGCATGAAATAGTCCCATTTGCAGCAACATGGATGGACCTAGAGATTCTCATACTAAGTGAAGTCAGAAAGAGAAAGAAATACCACATGAGATCACTTATGTGTGGAATCTATGATGCAAATGAACCTATCTATAAAACAGAAACCAACTCACAGACAGAGAACAGACTTGTGGTTGCCAAGCGGGAGAGAGGATTGGGAGGGAAATGGATTAGGAGTTTGGAATTAGCAGATGGAAACTATTTATATAGAGACTGGATAAATAACAAGGTCCTAGTGTATAGCACAGGGAACCATTCAATATCCAGCAATAAGCCATAATAGAAAAGAATATTTTTAAAATATATATATATATATAAAACTGAGCCACTTTGCTGTACAGAAGAAAACGACCTCACAGTAAATCAACTATACTTCAATAAAATAAATTCTGAAGTATTTTAAAAAATTATATGCTTAATATACTTTCATTTGTAAATACTTATTTAAAAATAAAAAATAATTTCTGGATTGCTAGGAAAAATTGTTTTTCCTGAGTAAATGCAAATTCAAATTTTCACTAAGCTTCATGAGAATACTGATTTTTTTTTTTTCTCCCAGTTTTGATCATATGGCTTCGCTCTCTCACACCCCATGAAAACTGCTTTTATCAAGATCAGTGCTGGCCTGCTGAACTGCCAAATGAATAGTCTATTTTCAGGCTGCCTTACCTTTTTCCTCCCACGTTATTTGATTGATTTATATTTCAAAATAATGTTTATATTCACATAGTGTGAAATTCAAAAAGTCTTTTTTTTTTGTCCCAAGTTATCTGAGTTCATCTCCTGAAAGATCACCAGTATTTTCAGTTGCTTATGTATCCTTTAAGAGATATTNACGTTATTTGATTGATTTATATTTCAAAATAATGTTTATATTCACATAGTGTGAAATTCAAAAAGTCTTTTTTTTTTGTCCCAAGTTATCTGAGTTCATCTCCTGAAAGATCACCAGTATTTTCAGTTGCTTATGTATCCTTTAAGAGATATTTGATCAAATAAAAGCAATTATGTGTGTGTATACACACAAGGATACACACACACAGAGCCCCTATTTACACAAATGATAACACATTAACTACATCTAACGGTTTTCATTTATTTATTTTTTGGCTGTGCTTGCGGCATCCAGATCTTAGTTCTCCCACAAGGGATCAAACTCATGCCCCCTGCAGTGGGAGTTGTGCAGTCTTAACCACTGGACTGCCAGGGAAGTCCCCCTTTTTTTCATTTAATGTATCTCTTACCATAAGTACATAAAGCATTTCTCATTAATTTCTATGGCTACATAATGTAGCAAAATTTGATTGGTCCCTAAGCGATGGACATTTGAGTTCTTTCCAGCCTTTTGTCATTATAAGTAATACTGCAACAAATTAGCTGTACAATCACAATTCTAGAAGTAGGACTGCTAGGTCAGAGAGTATATGAATTTATGACTTCGATAGATATCAACAAAGTACCACTTTCAGCGATTGAACTAATTTACCTTTTCACTAGTAATACGTGAGAATGGCTTTCCTTTTCTTGTTAATTTGTAGGAGTGTTATAACAGGGAAGTTAGCCTTTTTTCCTGTGGTAAATTCCCATAAATTCTTTTTTTTTTAATTATAAGTTCCATAAATTCTTTTCTCAGATTCTCATTTGTCTTTTGACTGTTTATGATGGTTGATACTAACTAAACTTTATAGGGTTGACTTTATCATACTTTTTGTTAGTGGTTTCTGGGACTTCTAACATTATGAAATAATTCTCCACAGTCTTCTAAAGATATATTTTATAGTTTAATTTTTACAGGCCAAACATTGACTCATTTGGAATTTATCCCAGTATAGAGTGTGAACTGTGTACTGACAATACGGAAAACGCCTACACTTGCAGGAACTATCCATCTTTGACCTCTAGGAACCATTCTTGCTTGTTTTTTTAAAAATAATGATGACTTCTCTAATTACTGATATCTGCTGTATTCCACTCATGGCATGTTAAAAGCTGATGCAGAGAATCTGAGTACCATATGCACAAATACATACCTGTTTATAGAGTCTAGCATGCCAGGTGTCACATGATGACACTGAGGAGTTTTTGTCAGTGGAAAGATAACTGACGACGGAGTTGTTGGATTTCTGTCCATATTTGGCAGAATATCATCCCCTTCTTGACTGTCCTGGAAACTTGGTAACTAAAAAACAAATATGTATTACCAACAGGCACCCCTAAAAACAGAATTCCTCATTATCACAAATTGTTTTTTGAGGGGAGGGATTATGTTATTTTCCTTCTTATAATTTCACAACCGAGATAACTAAAATATTAGTAGGTAGAGAACAGAGCCTTGGTCTCTAAAAAACTTAGTTTCTATTGTGTAAAATGGAAAGGACACACATTTCTAGTATTGCATAGGCCAAAGGTCAGCAAATATCTTCTGTAGAGTCAGAAAATATTTTAGGTTTTATGGTCTATACAGTCTTTGTCCCACTGCTCAATTCCACTGCTGAAGCAGGAAAGCTGCGACAGCTGCCACTGCCTGTGGTCCAGTAAAAAGTTTATAAATAGAGCTGATATGCCAGATCTGGCCTGTGGGCCAAGTATACTGACCTCTGCACAGACAGAACAAAGCAAAAGTATAATTGATTTACTATTATGCTTGGTACTTAATAGATACTCAAGCAGTATTAAACTTTTTGTGTGTATGTATTTCCAATAAATAATTTAATCTTTTAATTAAAGTTTTACTTACCTTTATAGTAAAACCTTAGAAAAAGTGGGCTTCTGTTTCTATTTTATTGTTTTTGCTTTTAAAATACTGCTACTGTTGCACTTAGGACAAAACATGGGAGGAATAACATAAAGGGCACAATGCCTAAAGGATCAGTGTTTTCGTGCAGAGAACACAGGAAGAGCCTCAGATGGCTCCCTTAAAATACTTCCCTTTATAACCTGTCTAGGTAAAAAGGGGCCCCAGATCATGTTGTCACTAAGTTCTCACTAAGCAGCCTTTTAAAACTGGATAATGTAACAACATTGTGAAATGGGTAGATGGAAAAATTACCCCAAGTGTGAGCCTTCTGATTTTTTTTCTTGCCTATTTTTCTCCCCTATGAGCTTGATGCTTTTTATTATTCCAGTAACATCTGAATGAGTTCTTACTGTTTTTATATATTGCAAATATTTTATCCCAACCACTGAAGTTTTTAGTTATGGGATTTTTTTAATTCTATTAGCACAAAAATTCTTGTAATCATTCAAATCTGTCAATTTTATGCTGCCATATAGTCCCTCCTCTGAATTTACTATGCAGTAGGTAATAATCTATGCCTGTCACCACGCCTCTTTTAAAGTCTGCCTCACTGCATATGAATTTTCAATATCTATGCTTGGCCTTTTCCTGGGCTTTTTATTTGGTTCTTTAAGCATTACTTCTGAAACCCACTGAAGGGCAGACCCTGGCCACTGAGGAGAACGGCATGACTGGCAGACTGCTTCCTGTACTCTACTCCGACATTTCTGTGGAGGCTATCAGTCGTTGGCCTAAATATTAGGGATGAACACTAACCCTAAATAAAAATGAAAGATACAAGAGTCAATATAAAAAGAAAACAATGATTTCTTCATTTAAGACTCTTACCAGTATTTTTTGATGCTGCAAAGGTGTTGCACTGAAAAAATCATCATGGTCATCTTTTGGCAGCTGTTCAAGAAAATCTCTCATCTGCTGCTTCCTTTTAAGAGTTCCCACTTTAGCAGTTATCTTCACAGTTTCCTTCTTATCAGCATCATCGATCTTGCCTTAAGAATCAGCAAAAATATTGGTAAGGATTTGGTCTTTTATAGTAACTGCTCTATAAAGTTAACATCCTTTGCAAAATCTAAACTGTGTATTCATATTAAATAAACTCAGCATCTGTTGTTAATATTTCTAAGCCTCCTATATAACAAATGACTCTATACTGGGATTCGGGCAATATGATTAGATTACAAAAATACTCAGGAAGAAATTACATTTGGATTAGGCAGGGTGAGGTTGGAAAGGTTCTTTACCTGTAAGGGAAGTTACCTCTCATGTTTCCCTTGCTGGTTGTCTACCCTATTGTCTGGCTAAAATATAAACCCTATTGAATTAGGACAGGGATACTGAATGTTCCCTAAAGCTTCATATAAGACTTCTCTGGCATAAAACTGGCCAGGAATGTGTACTCCTGGGGACTACACAACTAAACTTATTCTTACGAGTTTTCTTATGAATTACTAAGGGACCCTGACAAACTGGCCTCAAATTTAACTTAGAAAAACAACCCAGTTGTTGAAATCTCTGGATCCAACTGCAGATTTCCTAGAACAATCTTAAAGCACAAGGCTGCTAAGGTTACTATTAATATAAGGAAGTAGCTAGGTCAGACTTAAAAAATTAAACAGATGATCTTTGGAGTTGTTTCTAGCTTTAAAATTATAAAAAAATCCATCTATTAGAAGACACATGGATAAATATAAATTATATCAAACTGTGGTGTTGGAGAAGACTCNAGTAGCTAGGTCAGACTTAAAAAATTAAACAGATGATCTTTGGAGTTGTTTCTAGCTTTAAAATTATAAAAAAATCCATCTATTAGAAGACACATGGATAAATATAAATTATATCAAACTGTGGTGTTGGAGAAGACTCTTGAGTCCCTTGGACTACAAGGAGATCCAACCAGTCCATTCTGAAGGAGATCAACCCTGGGATTTCTTTGGAAGAAATGATGCTAAAGCTGAAACTCCAGTACTTTGGCCACCTCATGAGAAGAGTTGACTCATTGGAAAAGACTCTGATGCTGGGAGGGATTGGGGGCAGGAGGAGAAGGGGACGACAGAGGATGAGATGGCTGGATGGCATCACTGACTTGATGGATGTGAGTCTGAGTGAACTCCAGGAGATGGTGATGAACAGGGAGGCCTGCCGTGCTGCGATTCATGGAGTCGCAAAGAGTCGGACATGACTGAGCGACTGAATTGAACTGAACTGAATCAGAAATCAATACTGAGAACTAGGAAAAAACGATTTGCTATGAAGGTTACCGTTTTTGCCTTTGGGGTTGGCTGGCTTTTTCTTGGTGTCATGTTTCTGAAATCGTTTTCCTCGGGGATCTTCCATGTACTTCCTCTGGCATTCATCCGCAGACCGAGAACCTACAGCCATAGCTACGTCTGACCAGAAACCAGGCTGGTGCTTTGGCAGAGATGCAACAGCACTACAGAAGACCAAAACCAGTTAAAGAACAAGAAATTCAACTCAATAAAAGTAACCTTTTATTGAAGTGAAGGGATGCCACTAAATCAGGAATTTTATCAAAATCATTCTAGATAACTATTTGGGAAGAAGTCAGTATTCCCTATACTTAATAATTCTTACTCGACTGAGCGACTGAACTGAACTGAATATGAAGATATAAGTTTATGTATCTAGTAGATGCCTTCAATTTTGTTGCATTCTATGAAACCTAAAAAACCATGCCCAGTCTTTCAACATATTTTCCTAAGTTCAGCTAAGCAATGATTAGATCTTTGGGGTTCGGAGGTAGGGGCTCTAGCATGATTAACTTTTCTGCACCAATGCACGAATCTTACTGGTGCTAAGTATACAGGAAGATAAGTTCTTAGGTTCTATATATTCCAGGTTACAAACTCTTACTAAAAAGTGTTATGCTTGCCTTTACTCTATTTTAATTTCCAGAACTCAGTATTTTATGTATAGTACTTAATTGAGGGAAATGAAATAGAAAAAAACAAAGTCAATATAAGGTAGTTACCCAATTTAACAACTGAGTTACATTCTAAAATTTCATTGCAAATTATTATTTAGAACCTGGTATACATATTACTGCCTCCCAAACTCCCAATAGATTTTATATATTGTGGTTAAGGCTAATATTAATAGTTCTGCCAGAAAAGGTCTATTTAACTCACCAAGTAACCTATGCAGTGTCATGATGGAAAAAATTTAACTAGTTCACTGGGGTTAAAAAGCCCTGTTTATGGTGTTTGTCAAATTCCATATTGTAAATACTTCTATTGTGGCTGATTTCAAGCTACCAATTATACAGAATTTCTACCATACAGATATGATAGACATTAAAAACTGCAAGGGCACAAATAAGAACAAAATATAGTAAAATATTTAGAAAGTGATGAGTTTAGATTTTGTTTCTAGTAAATTTATTTTTAGCTTATATAATTTTTAATAATGACTCTTTTTAACATTCAATTTGTAAAATTCCTAAATATTTAAGAGTCAACTTTTGTGAATAGATATGATCTATCTACAGAATACCACTTATTCCATATATAAAAGGAGAACAAATACTATGAGTATTGAGCTTGTTAATGAATGCTCTACTTTTTGCCCATTTTCTTTTTAAAAAATCACTTCATCATTTTTAGCATAAAAACCAAGTAGGACCTATACTATTCCTTGCCTATCTGCTCTCATCCTCTACTGTTCTTCCCTCACTTTCTGTATGCCAGTCATTTTGCCTTTTAGTATTTTAAAATATTCCCTCTTACTTTCTACCTCTATATACATGGTTTTAATTTAAAATGTACTTATCGTGAATCTTTGGCTTGAATACTTACTTATCCTTCAAATCTTAGTTCTGGTATCTGCCTAAACAAAGACATTTTCCAGATAAATATTCTCATAAACTTCTTACAGGGATTACTTGCTAAGTATCTATCTACCCTACTAGGCTATAAGTATGATGAGGGGTATAAAATAGTGGGCTGCAAGTAAGAATCACTTAAGGAGCTTATAGCAAAATTTAAGGAAGCAAATATAAATAAGCAAACAGATCCTTAGACTCTCCCCCTGAAGATTTCAATTCAGAAGAACTGGGGTGATAGTCCTTGCATTTTCCAAAAGCTCCATATGTCTGCTGCTGCTGCTCAGTCACTTCAGTCGTGTCCGACTCGGTGCGACCCCACAGACAGCAGCCCACCAGGCTCCCCCGACCCTGGGATTCTCCAGGCAAGAACACTGGAGTGGGTTGCCATTTCCTTCTCCAATGCATGAAAGTAAAAAGTGAAAGTGAAGTCGCTCAGTTGTGTCCAATTCTCAGTGACCCCATGGACTACAGCCTACCAGGCTCCTCCATCCATGGGATTTTCTAGGGAATAGTAAATAATTCATATTTTTAGTCTGGTAAACTTCAAAGACACTTACTCCTTGGAAGAAAAGTTATGACCAACCTAGATAGCATACTGAAAAGCAGAGATGCTACTTTGCCAACAAAGGTCCGTCTAGTCAGGGCTGTGGTTTTTCCAGTGGTCATGTATGGATGTGAGAGTTGGTCTGTGAAGAAAGCTGAGTGCCGAAGAATTGATGCTTTTGAACTGTGGTGTTGGAGAAGACTCTTGAGAGTCCCTTGGACTGCAAGGAGATCCAACCAGTCTGTTCTGAAGGAGATCAGCCCTGGGATTTCTTTGGAGGGAATGATGCTAAAGCTGAAACTCCAGTACTCTGGCCACTTCATGCAGAGTTGACTCACTGGAAAAGACTCTGATGATGGGAGGGATTGGAGGCAGGAGGAGAAGGGGACAACAGAGGATAAGATGGCTGGATGGCATCACTGACTCGATGGACGTGAGTCTGAGTGAACTCCGGGAGTTGGTGATGGACAAGGAGGCCTGGCATGCTGCGATTCATAGGGTCGCAAAGAATCAGACACGACTGAGTGACTGAACTGAATTGATCTGAAACTTCAAAGAAATGGCTGTAGGTCAGAGTTGTGAAAAAAAACTAGAGAAGCGTAACCCAAGCCCAGGTCTTCCAGATCAGAATATTATAATAGTATGCACTTTAGGTACTTATAAAACATTTTAAGTTTATAGTAAAATTGTCCTTTTGGGTATGGTTCTGTGAATCTTAACATATACATAGTTATAGATATAGTTAAGCTCCATCAGACTGGAAAAAAAAAACTTCTAGTCCTACCTCTTTGTGGTTCACCAGTATAACCACTGGAAATCCCTGATCCATTTTCTTTTAGTTCTGTCTTTTCCAGAACATCATATAAATGGAATCATATAATAGATAAGCTTTTGGGCTGGCTCTTTTCACTCAGCATAATACCTTTGAAATTCATTCAAATGGTTACAAGAATCGATAGTGTTTCCTTTTTATTACTTAGTAGTTCATTCACTGTTAAGATTGTACCATGATTGCCTTTATGCAAACAGGGCTGTGAAAATCAGGAAGAGAAATGAGCCACGTAAAATCAATCTATAATGATTATGAACTTCTGGGCTCACACTGCAAATTTTGATATATTTTTTTCTTTGTTCAGTTCAGAATATTTTCCCTTGAGACCTCCTCTTTGACCCATGGATTATATACAGGTATATGTGATATTTATTTTTCCAGCACTTGGAATATTTTTCTTTTATTGTAGTTTAATTATGGCCAACAAATACCCTTTGTATAACTTCAGTTATTTTCAATTTGTTAAGATTTGTCTTATGATCTAGTAAATGTTTATCTTGGCGAATATTTCACCTATTCTTGGAAAGAACATTTTTTCCCTACTGTTAGGTACACTATTCTAAAATATCAGCTAGATACAGTTGGTTGGTAATGCTATTCAGTTCTCATATACCTTCACTAATTTCCTGTCTACTAGTTATGTAAGAGAAGAACACTGAAGTCTCCAACGATAGTTGTGCGTTTGACTCTTTCCAGTTCCGTACTTTCCTTTCCTGAAGGACAGGGAAGCCTGGTGTGCTGCAGTCCATGGGGTCGCAAAGAGTTGGACACAACTGAGCAACTGAACAACAACTTTCCTTTTAGTTCTTTCAGATTTTGATTCTTGTATTTTGAGTTTCTGTTCAGTGCATACACATTTAGGATGAAGACTTCTTCTTGAAATGACACTTCTATTATTTTGTAATGTCTTGCTTTACCCTTGATATTTTCTTCATACTGAAATCTCTGATCAGTATTAGTATAGCCACTCTAGCTATCTATTGGCTTTGCATGGTATTTATCTATCCTTTCACTTTTAACGTGGCAATGTCATATTTGAAGTGTTTCTTTTATATGACTGGAGAAGGCAATGGCACCACACTCCAGTACTCTTGTCTGGAAAATCTCATGGACAGAGGAGCCTGGTGGGATTGTATTTTTAAATTCATTCTCACAATCTGTCTATAAAATGGTGCATTTAAATTATTAACATAATTAATGCAATCATTTTTCTTTGTTCCCCATCTTCTATTTCTTTTTCTGCCTTTTTTAAAAAGTATTTTATCTATTATATATTTGAAGATATCTATGTACTTTTTAGCGGATGCTCTGACGTTTACTATATACATACTGAACAGTCTACTTTGAATCAATATCTTTCTGCATCAACAAAAGCAGTTCCAAGAAACAGAGTGGAGTATGGTTACTTATCTTACTGGGAAGTGGCATTTCTGCAGTTCAGGCATTTCAAAATATCCTTAGGTGATCTGAATATACCGTAAAGGAAATAATGGGGGATACAGCTGAAAAGGATAGATAACTGAGGTCAACCTGAAAAGGACAGCTGAAGTTAACTATTGCTCTCAATGTAAGGCAGAAGAATCTTTATATAATTTGAAGATCAGTAAGAATGCAAGTGAAGGGTTTTGACTTGTTAGAACCACACAATACATTAGCACTAATCTGGAGTTGTATAAAACAGATTACTTACTCATATGAAATGAACAAAGTACAAATACAAAGCTGCTTCCAAAGTTCAGGCAAAAGGCATTAAAGGTCTGAAAAAGAGTAGTGTCAAGAAAAAGGCTACACAGGCATATCTCGTTTTGCTGCTCTTTGGTTTACTGGGGTTTCATTTTTTGAACAAATTGAATGCCTGTGGCAACCCTCTGTCAAGTAAGTCTACTGGCACCATTTTTCCAACAGCATTTGGTTACTACATGTCTCTGTCATATTTGTTAATTCTCACAGTATTTCAAACTTTTTCATTATATTTGTTATGGTGACCAGTGATGTTACTGTTATATTGTTCGGGAGCCAAGAACTGTATGTATCTAAGACAGCAAATTTAACTGATAAACATGATGAAGCTTACTAAAGAAGGCATGTCAAGAGCTGATGTAGGCTGAAAGCTAGGCTTCTTGCACAAGTTAGCCAAATGTGAATCCAAAGCAAAAAGTTCTTGAAGGAAATTAAAAATGCTACTCTAGTAAACACATAAATGATAAGAAAGTGAGACAGCTTTATTGATGATATGGAGAAAGTTTAGCAATCTGGATAGAAGATCAAACCAGTCACAAGGTTCTCTGAAACCAAAGTCTAATCTAGAGCAAGGCCCTAACTCTCTTTAATTCTATGTAGGGTACAACATGAGGAAGCTACAGATGAGAAGTTTGAAGTTAGCAGAAATTGGTATGAGGTTTAAGGAAAGAAGTCATCTCTGTAACACAAAAATGCAAAGTGAAGCAGTAAGTGCTAATGTAGAAACTGAAGCAAATTAGCCAGAAGATCTAGCTAAGATCATCAATGAAGATGACTAAACTAAACAACAGATTTTCAATGCAGACAAAACAGTCTTGTATTGGAAGAAGACGCTGTCTAGGACTTTTATAGCTAAGGAGGGAAAGTCAATGACTGGCTTCATGCAACTAGGGACTTGAAGCCAGTGCTCATTTGCCATTTCAAAAACCTGAGCAACCCTTAAGAATTATGTTAAATCTACTCTACCTGGGCTCTATAAGTGAAACAACAACCCTAGAGGACAGCACATCTGTTCTGAATTATTTTAAGCTCACTGTGGAAAGCAACTCAGAAAAGAAGATTCCAAGATTCCTTTCAAAATGTTACTGCTCATTGACAATGCACCTGGTCACCCAAGAGCTATGAGATGGAGATATACAACAAGATAAATGTTTCCAGCCTGTTACATAATGTCCATTCTGCAGCTTATGGTTCAAGGAGTAATTCTGATTTTCAAAGTCTTATTATTTAAGAAATATACTTCCTAAGGCTAGAGCTGCTCTCGATAGTGATTCCTCTAATGGATCTGAGCGAAGTAAATTGAAGACGCCTCCTGGAAAGGATTCACTGTGAAGATACCATTAAGAACATGAGAAGAGTTCAAAACATCAACATTCACAGGAGTTTGGAAAAAGTTGATTCCAACCCTTATTAATGACTTGAAGGACTTAAAGACTTCAGTGGGAGAAGTTACTGCAGATGTGATGGAAACAGCAAGAGAACTGCAATTAGAAGTGGAGGCTAAGGATGTGATTGAATCGCTACAACCTCATGAAAAAACTTAGAGAGACGAGGAGCTGCGTCTTACGGATGAGTAAAGAAAGTGGTTTCATGAGACGAAATCTACTGAAGATGCTGGGAAGACTACTGAATAGATTACAGTATAGTGTATAAACATAACTTTTATATGCACCAGGAAGCCACAACGTTAATGTGACTTGCTTTGTTGAAATATTCGGCTTATTCCATTAGTCTGGAACCTAATTCACAACATCTCCTAAGTATCCTGGTAGCTTCATGATTTTTTAAAAGATTAAAAACCAATAATAATAAAGAGTTTAAAGCTAGCTGACTAGGAGAATTACATATTAAAAAACAGGAATGTCAGGTAAAGTGGACAGGCAGAAGAAAGTAAGTTTGGCTTCTGACATATTAAGTTAGCTGTGAAAGTGAAAGTCACTCCATTGTGTCCAACTCTTGTGACCCCATGGACTATACATACAGTCCATGGAATTCTCCAGGCCAGAATACTAGAGTGGGTAGCCTTTCCTTTCTTCAGGAGATCTCCCCAACCCAGTGATTAAACACATGTCTCCCACATTGCAGCCGGATTCTTTACCAACTGAGCTATCAGGGAAACCCCGAAGTTAGCTGTAGGTGAGATTTATATAGAGATGTCCAGCAGGCAAAGGGAAATACAGACCTAAGTACAAGAATTCAGAACTAGAGACACTAGAGATTTGGGAGTCCCTGTATTAAAAGTAGAGCTTTGGAAGGAAAAGATCACTAGGGAATACACTTTGCTGTAGAGCAAGCAGCCAAAATCAAGAACTTTGGAATATAAGAAAACTTCTGCCTGAAAATAAGACAGAAGGAAAATTTAGGAAATGGAGAAAGGAAGAGTACAGTGGCACAAAGATCCCTTAGGAAGAAAAAGTAGATTTGAAAATGAATTCTAAATGTTATAAAGTTGGGGGTACACAAGAGAACGGAACACTAAACGTGGTATGTTTTTGTTTTTCTTCTCTTTTATCAGTGACATCTTCCTATCTTTCTCCTGGATGATTTCCATCAGCATACCACTATACTCTGGCCTGACTCATCTAATAAAAAGCAAGCAACATGTTCCCTTATCTCCTCACTCTCTCTTCTATGACTGTGCCTTCTTCTCTTCCCCATCATTGCCACATATCTTTTGTTGTCCACCTAGGTTATCTTTACTGTCCATTGCTCACCTGTGACCTGGCTTCCAATACCAACTACCACACTACTGAAACTGCTTTTCAAGTATATGTAGCCAAATCCAATTCTTACCATACCTGGTTTATCAAGCAGCACTAATTAAGAAACCCTGGACAAATCACCTAATTTTTGAGACTAATTTTTCATTTATCAATGAGGGGGAAGACTATGAAATAACCTACAAATTTAGGTTCAAATGTTGGACACGTCTGAGCGACTGAACTGAACAGTAAAGTTAATTATAAAATATTCCTTAAAATGTGAAGCTAAATGAGAGTTGCATTTGTCTGTTGAAATAGTTTACCCCTACTTTACTGAGGTATGATTGACAGATAAAATTGTATATATTTAAAATGTACGTGTGATCATTCGATACACATATACATTGTGATGTGATTACCACAATCTAATTAATTAACACATCTGTCCCCTCAAATAGTTTTTGGGGAGGGAAGGAGAGGACTGTCTTGAAATATTAAATGGGAATGAAAAGGTCACTTTCACTTTCTTCATATATGGGCTGCAGATGGCCACCTCGTTAGACATTATCTGTATTCTCCCTCCACCCTACATAAATTTCAATTTCTCTTCAAGTGTCTTTGGATGACATTTTCCATTTTAATGATTAGAAGTCATAAATCAGCCTCTTGTTTTCATGTTACAAACTGTTCTGTGGCCACTCTAGATTTCAAAGTCAAATCTAACTACTTACCAATGAAGTTTCTGTAATTCTTTCTTATTCCATTCCTCATCCTGAGTAAAACCAGGCAAACATTCCAAGGAATGCCTGTTTGTCTTACCAGATCCCATTTTCTTGGTATTTGGAAGTTCATTACCAACATCAGGTTTCTGAAGGTTTTCTTTAGCAGAACATTTAGCTTTCTTTTGTTTCATACAAAGTTCATTTTCACTTTCTTCAGTTTCAGATTCAGGCATCGCTGGGACTGTCCTTGTTTTTCTTGTGCTTTTTCTCTGGTGAACCACCATTTCTTCAGTACTTATTGCTCTGATTTTCCTAACAATCTCAGTTTTCCTTCTAAATTTCTTTTCTTTTTCACTCTCTTCATTAAACAAATCTGACGAGGACTGATGCTTGTCAAATGACACAGTTACTTGATTTTCAGTTTTCTTCAGTTTTGATAACCTTGTATTTTTCTTAAAGTCAGAGGTGACAATTTGTTCTTTTTTAGAACTGGGTATTTTTATTTTGTGGTTGACAGTGACGAAATCACGTTCAAAACAATCTTCTGTATTTTCACCATTATGGCCCACACTACACTCAACCATACCTTCTAAAGTCTTTGTGGTGTTGCTGACTGGACTTGCAGTTTCATTTGAGTCTGTTTTACTTTCTGTTTGAAGCTTTCCCAACGCAAGTTCTGTTACTGCTTTAATGGAGTCAGATGACAGATTATTGTTCATGCACTTTTGCTCTATAATTTTTTTAGATTTAAGTGGTGTCACTAAAATACAAGGTTTCTTCAGATTAACAGTCATATATTTTCTTTCTTCATCTGAGAAAAACTGTTTCCTTGTTGTTAGAATATCAACGGGTACTTTTGATTCTTTAGTTCTCTCTTTAATTTCATAAGACAAAAAACCAAAGATCAAAATTTCAAATTAGAAGCAAAATATAGAAAAAATTCCACAGATACACTGTTTTTCCCCCCCACAAACTCCATTTTACACACTTTACTGTCAAATTAAGCTTTATAAAGCACTATTCAGATCACTGCCCCTTCAACTGTATAAACATTTATTAATTTCTATACCAATCTGTCCACATGTCTCACAATATACTTAGTGTACGTAGCTCCTCTCGCTGGTCTTTATCAATATAGTTCTAATTGCTCACTGTACTCAATCTGAATGACACTCTGTTAATTCACTGTTTCTCAACTTTCATTAATCTCATTCACTCTACTTGGAAAATTTCCTCCACCTACTATCTACTGCAGTTCTGTTCTATAACCTGCTTCATTTCTGTTTTCCAACTCACCTATCCACAAACTTTGTCTGGATTCCCTCAACTGAATGAAAGCTTTCCTTCAAATTTCCAGAATACTTTCAAATAATATCATGTTTGACAATGTGCCCTGTGTTATAATTATATACTTGTCTTTCAACTGAAAAAAATCCTTAATGGTAAGAACTTTGTTTTTACTTTTGACTTGAAAACCACTTGGGTTACTAAAACCTTACTAGGTATAAAACATATGGAACAGAAGCTATCCCAGTTAAGGAGAGTTAAAAAAAACATGGAGCTCCATTTTCGTGGCCCCATACTCATCACTAGTGGAGGCCACAGAGATACATTTTTGCTGAATCCCCCAAAGCTCCATGAAGAATCATAGGATAACAACCAAAACAGATCTTGGGAAAACAGATCTTATACTGTGTCATTGGCTAAAGAAAGCAAATTAAAAGGAGAGAAAGTCTCCAGTTTGAAACTTAAGCAGCCAGAAGCCAAACCCATTTAATTTCTAACTTTAAATTATACAATTATAAATATGTACAAGTTTTAAATCATCATACCAACCATCACAATTAAATACTCTAACAACGTACACATACTGTGTGCCATTTTACAAGATGAATGACAAAATGAAAGACTTGGGAAATACCGAACGCTGGGGAAAAAGGTGTCTCTAAATTACAGTTCACGGAGAAGTGGCACTACTCAAAAGTAATCGAGGAAGTTACTATCTGATTTCTCAATGGAATCATATATTTCTTTCTAATTCCTCATATGAACATGATTCAAATGTTCAACAGGAAATGTGAAAATTTTGAACTTTCTAATTTTGAACAAAGCCTTTTTATTCTGAAAANAAAGTCTTTGTGGTGTTGCTGACTGGACTTGCAGTTTCATTTGAGTCTGTTTTACTTTCTGTTTGAAGCTTTCCCAACGCAAGTTCTGTTACTGCTTTAATGGAGTCAGATGACAGATTATTGTTCATGCACTTTTGCTCTATAATTTTTTTAGATTTAAGTGGTGTCACTAAAATACAAGGTTTCTTCAGATTAACAGTCATATATTTTCTTTCTTCATCTGAGAAAAACTGTTTCCTTGTTGTTAGAATATCAACGGGTACTTTTGATTCTTTAGTTCTCTCTTTAATTTCATAAGACAAAAAACCAAAGATCAAAATTTCAAATTAGAAGCAAAATATAGAAAAAATTCCACAGATACACTGTTTTTCCCCCCCACAAACTCCATTTTACACACTTTACTGTCAAATTAAGCTTTATAAAGCACTATTCAGATCACTGCCCCTTCAACTGTATAAACATTTATTAATTTCTATACCAATCTGTCCACATGTCTCACAATATACTTAGTGTACGTAGCTCCTCTCGCTGGTCTTTATCAATATAGTTCTAATTGCTCACTGTACTCAATCTGAATGACACTCTGTTAATTCACTGTTTCTCAACTTTCATTAATCTCATTCACTCTACTTGGAAAATTTCCTCCACCTACTATCTACTGCAGTTCTGTTCTATAACCTGCTTCATTTCTGTTTTCCAACTCACCTATCCACAAACTTTGTCTGGATTCCCTCAACTGAATGAAAGCTTTCCTTCAAATTTCCAGAATACTTTCAAATAATATCATGTTTGACAATGTGCCCTGTGTTATAATTATATACTTGTCTTTCAACTGAAAAAAATCCTTAATGGTAAGAACTTTGTTTTTACTTTTGACTTGAAAACCACTTGGGTTACTAAAACCTTACTAGGTATAAAACATATGGAACAGAAGCTATCCCAGTTAAGGAGAGTTAAAAAAAACATGGAGCTCCATTTTCGTGGCCCCATACTCATCACTAGTGGAGGCCACAGAGATACATTTTTGCTGAATCCCCCAAAGCTCCATGAAGAATCATAGGATAACAACCAAAACAGATCTTGGGAAAACAGATCTTATACTGTGTCATTGGCTAAAGAAAGCAAATTAAAAGGAGAGAAAGTCTCCAGTTTGACACTTAAGCAGCCAGAAGCCAAACCCATTTAATTTCTAACTTTAAATTATACAATTATAAATATGTACAAGTTTTAAATCATCATACCAACCATCACAATTAAATACTCTAACAACGTACACATACTGTGTGCCATTTTACAAGATGAATGACAAAATGAAAGACTTGGGAAATACCGAACGCTGGGGAAAAAGGTGTCTCTAAATTACAGTTCACGGAGAAGTGGCACTACTCAAAAGTAATCGAGGAAGTTACTATCTGATTTCTCAATGGAATCATATATTTCTTTCTAATTCCTCATATGAACATGATTCAAATGTTCAACAGGAAATGTGAAAATTTTGAACTTTCTAATTTTGAACAAAGCCTTTTTATTCTGAAAAATTTTATTAAATAATTTTAATAAAGATTCAGACCATTCTGGATACTTCAACTTAAGCTGTATGAAGTTGGTAGTGTAAGTACTGTTGCCTCTTTACTTCTTTAAACACTTATAAATATTCCTCACTTCATTTCTTTTCATTTAGAAGTAGTAAGGAAAAAAAAAAATGCTATTAAGCTGATGGATTTAACTCAGTATGAAATTTTAAACTTGCTAATGTGTAGAGAAAAGGCTCTTTAAATTCTGATAGGCAGGATTTCAATGAAATTACTCTGAAAATCCACATTTACACAAAATGAAGTTATGGTATTAATTTCATAGAAGTCTGTACTTCAAGATGCACAATGGATGGTCCTTGCTCTCGAGATTATTACAGTATGGTGAAGAAGCCTGACATTACAATCATTTATAATAATACTGTCAGGTATATTATATATAATAGCAGAGATAAAACACTTTATAGCAATACTATAACATATAGATTACAGCACTATTAATACACAAAAGTTTAGGTAAATCATGAAAATATATATACACAATTACATCATCTTAAATTATCGCTGGCTGGCACCTTTGCATAACCTTAGTTGTTTAATGTTAGATGTGTTGTTTTTTTAACATATATTTTAGTGGTTTTCCCATGGAAAGTATAATGATAATAATAAAAATAATAGCAGCATCAACTACCACCATTCAAAATAACGTATGTGACAAGAGGACCTTGAATGTCTTAATAGTTTCATCAAACAATGATCTAATGAAACAGTGGAAAAATGATACATTCAAAACAGATTGCAGTATTATCTTCCCCTACGCTGAGCTTCTCAAGGAGAAGCATCTCATTTTATTCATCTCTAAGTTCCTAATAACTAACATAGATCAAGGTTCATAGAAGATGCTTTAAAAATGTTTGTTGAATGATTTTCCTGTGGACACAGCTAGCATGTAAAATGGTTTACCAAACTTTAGTCTTTTACTTTGTAGTCTTAAATATTTTACCAATAATATTCACAATTTAATTCAAATTCTTGAAAAACAGTACTATAAGTGAAAGAAAGGAGTGGAGGTAGGGAGATGATAAGACCTAAAACTAAAAAAGAATAATAAAGTTAGAAATACTTTTAGGGATTTTTTAATTTGGGGGTAAAAAAATATACAGCAGTTGCTATAGGCCCAGGACTCTAAAATACTGAAAATGGTTTTAGCAATGACAATAAGCAATATGCCTAATTTATAAGAAATAGGATGACTTGATAAAATGAAGAAGGGTTGAGAAGGAACTGGAGCTACAGTTAAGGAGTGAATTTTGCAAGCATTCATCCATGTATTTAATTTATTCCTTTCTCTGTACTAGAGAGGATAAGCATAGTTTCAGTGGGGACAGGGGAATAGGCTGTGGTAGGAATGGAAGAATGACATGCAGGTACATCTATATCCAGTATGGTGTTGTTTTTGGCAAAAGCAATCCTGAACTCTTGAAGTTCTGTAAAGCTCTTTGTTATAAGGTCAAGGTAGAAATGGCCTAAATTTATACAACATGGTCTAGTAACTTTTACTCATTATATTATCTAGAAAAGGCTGTAAATACTCTATTTCATCTTGGGGTTGGGTAGATGTGAGGCAGATTATAGTTCTGGTAAAGAACTGACACAGAACCAGTTACCTTCACAGCAATGGTCATTCAGAAAATACATGTCATTTCCTCCATGAAAGGAAACCGGTTTTGTCTACTAACAAGAATAATATTTAGCACAAAAATATAGGTATCTGTAATATAGGTTTGAGGCAAGCTGGCAGCCTAAAACCTTGCATTTAGAAAACTGAAACAACAATCATCTTCATTGCTATGTTTATCAGTTTCTTTGGTACTTTGATTAATTAAAAGGTATTAATTAATGAAGTAGGCTGAATGCTGACTATAGGCGATCACAGTTTCTCCTCTTAACTAGTGAAAAAAATGAAAATTTTAAGGCAGTATAAGTCAAGAACCTAGTACTATATACACTAAACAATTAAACAATGTGGACCTCATTTAAAAATATACCACAATATGAACAAGAGAAGAAAAGACCAGACATACCCAAAGAATCACAGTCAAGGTCATAAGTGGTGGTGGCTCGTTGGAGGACATCTGTTTTTTTTTTCCTTGAATCATTTTTCATTGATTTTTGAATGTCAAGAATACATCTTTCAGCTTTCTGTTTTTGTCTGGCCTTTCCTTTTTCCTTCTCACAAGTCCTAAAAACAAGTAGAGTAGTTTTTCCTCTAGTATAGGTTCTCAAAAAACAAAACCCATAAATAAATTCCCTCAGCTAAAGCTTTCTTTCCCTAGCAGATTACCTTTAATCTTTACATTATTTAAGCTTTCACAGCTTCTACCCTTTTCCTCCCACAAAGAACTTCTGTATGACATCTTAAGTCAAAATATTAAAATATGACTTTTTAAGTTCTTACCATCTTCACTCTTGTATTTCCTATTTAAGCTGATATAAGAAAATCACAGGACAAATTCTGCCAGCTGCCTGTTCCTGTAGATAAAGTCTACTGAAACACAGTCACACTCATTCATTTCTGGACTGTCTGTGTCACTTTTCCACTCCAAAGGCAGAGTCAAGTAGCTGTGACAGAAGCAGCATACTCATGAAAATACTATCGCCACTTTACAGAAGAAAACTGCCAGCCTATGTTACATGTCATTACACTGTGATGAGATTAACTTACACAACCTAAAGAACTAATTTTTTCCCAGTGCTGATACAGAGTCAGCTAAGCAGATGACACTTTTGTAACTATTGAGGAAATGAATGAATGAAAAAGGACCAAGAATGTCAGACTCCTGTTTACAGCTACATGCCTCTTAAAAGGTGGGTGATTACAGATGACTCCTTAAATACGTCAAAGGTTTAATTTTCCTTTTAGATTTATTCCACATGACAGTCAAGTGTTACTGCCTTCTGAAAGTCTAAGATCAAAGAAAGCTCAAAATGGACATTTCCAAAAGCAGAAATTAAAAGCACTTTCCATTGGTTATATGAGTATATACATTTGTAAATGCCCATATTTTATACCTAAAATGGGTGGTTTATCAGATGTAAATTATACATCAGTAAGATTGTTTTTTAAAAAGTTAAAAGGTAGATGGACTTCCCTAGTGGCACAGTGGATAAGAATTCGACTGCCAATGCAGGAGACATGGGTTCCATCCCTGGCCTGGAAAGATTCCATATGCCTGGGAGAAACTAAGCCTGCATGTCACAGCTACTGGGCCTGCGTGAGGCAACTACTGAAGCCCGTGCACCATAACAAGAGAAGCCACCACAGTGAGAAGCCCACGCATCGCACCTGAAGAGTAGCTCTCACTCTCTATAATTAGAGAAAGCCCATGCACAGCAAGGAAGACCCAGCACAACCAAAAAAAGAAGAAATAACCTTTGTTTTAAAAGTTAAAAACTACTTTACCTTAACTCTTCTAAAAAAGTATCAATGTACTCTTTCCATTTTACTGGAAATCCAAACATAAATTTCCTTATGAGATATTTTGGGTAACCTATTTAATGATAAACAAACAGAAGTTATCTGAAAGCCTAGATTTTAAAGTCATGTCATTCATTCATTAAATAATTTAAAAATATATACTTAATTGCTTACTATGTGCCAGGCACAGTCATAGGTACTGAGGATTCAGCAGTTAACAACAACAACAAAAAATCTGCCTTCATGAAAACTGCCTTCTAAACAGAAAGCAAACCAGTAAGTAATATATCTCATTTGTTAGAGTGGTCATTTATGCTAAGGAGAAAAATTTTGCAGTTAAGAGGAATAGCGGTATCGGTGTGTTCATTTTAGGGGAGGAGAAAGGGGGCAGGCAGCATTTCAAAAAAGGACAGACAAGTTCTCACTGAAACAGCAGCATTTGAGTAAAGCCCTGAAGCACATGAAGTGAGCAACGTGGCAATATGAGGTTAAAGCAATGGAAGGAGAGGGAACAAAGTGAAAGGCTATGAAGCAAGAGTATGCCTGGCTTGTTTGTAGAACCACAGAGAGGCTGGTGTAGCTGAAGAGAAACGAGGAGAGGCAAGAACTAGGAGCCCACTTAGTACTCAGATGGGTAACAGAGGCAGCTGGGAGAGATTTTTAAGCCTTGGGGTCATTTTATGAACTGGATCTTTTACTTTGCGTGAGATAGGAAGTTATAGAAAAATTCTGAGTGGAGGAGCCAAAGAATATGACTTACTTTTTAACAGGACTGAATTAGTTGCTATTTTGAGAACAATCTGTGGAAATACATGGAGAAGATCAGGTTTTTGACATATTAACTCTGAGACGCCTGTAGACATCCTAGTGGAGATGTCAAATGAGCAGACAGAAGTTGAATGGCTAGGACAGTATTCTTCATTTGACACTTGTCAAAATATGAATGAAATTTAACCCTAAAAGAAATCAGCACAGCATTGAATATAGAAAGAGCCCTAGTCGATTCCATTATTTAGAGGAAAAGAAGGAGAAAAGTAAGCTTAAAGAAACTATGAAGGAACAGGGAGTGAGGCAGCATGAAAATATGGTATTCCAGAAGCCAAGTAAACAAAGTATTTCAAGAAGGTAGGTGTGATTACCGTGTCTCGTGTACACTGGATTTAGCAATGTGCAGGCCACTGGTGACTTTGATAAGGGCTGTTTCAGTGAAGAACTGGGGATGAAGGAGCGACTAAAGAGAATTGAAGAAAAAAGATGGAAAAGAACTCAAGAGGAAATAGATCTAAGTATAACGAATTGTCTGAGCTGTTTTGCTGTCAATGAGAGCAATAGTGGCTGAAAGAAGCATGGTTAAGAGGGTTTGCCCTCAGCCCATTTTTTTAAGGAATAACTGACACTCAGCACAGTGTCTAAGTTTAAGGTGTACAGCATGATGGCTTATTAACATATATCTTGCCAAATGATTACAACAGTTAGTATGTACTATCTCATATAGATACAATAAAAAGAAAAAACACCATTTTAAAATTTATAAATGAGATGAAGATTTAACATCTGCACCTCTCCTTCCAAATCCTCCCCCTACATTTTTACAATACTTTTAACTATATCAAAAATTGTGTCATTGTAACAATGTGAATATTGTTCACTGCAGAACCTATCAGAATGATTACATACCCTTTCCCCATGCTGTACCCTTCATCCCTGTGACTCATTTAGAACTGGAATTCTGTATGTTTTAATCTCCCTCACCTAGTTCACTCATTCCCTGATCCCTCTCCCTTCTGGCAAGCATCTGTTCTCTTTATCTGTGAGTCTCTTTGTGTTTTGACTTGTTCATTTGCTTTGGTTTTTAGATTCCACATACAACTGGAATCATACAGTGTTTATCTTTCTCTGATTTCACTTAGTTTAATACCTGTAGGTCCCTCCATGTTGTCAAAATAATAACATTTCATTCTTTATTTAAGGCTGAATAATATTCCTTTGTATATGCATACACCTCATCTTCTTTATGCACTCATTCATCATGGACACTTAAGCTGTTTTGGTATCTTGGTTGTTACAAATAATGCTGCAGTGGACACAGGCGTGCATTTATCTTTTCAATTAGTGTTTTTGTTTTCCTCAGAAAAATACCTCAAAGTGGCCGGCTGGATCCTATGATCATTCTAATTTTTTGAGGAACCTCCACACTGTTTTCCATAGTGGTCATACCAATTTACTTTTTCACCAACACAGCATAAGGGTTCCTTTTCTCCATAACCTCACCAATGCCAGTTATTTCTTGTCTTTTGGATAACAGCTACTGACAGGCATGAGGTGGTATCTCACTGTGCTTCTGATTTGCACTTCCCTGATGATTAGTGATGTTGAGCATCTTTGTTTGCCATCTGTATATCTTCTTTTGGAAAATACCTATACAGCTCTTCTGCCCAATTTTTTTTTTAAATTATTTTACTGCACCAGGTCTTAGTTGTGGCATGTGGGATCTTTCATTGCAGCATAGGAACACTTAATTGCAGCATGTGGGATCTAGTTCCTTGACCACGGATTGAGCCCAGGCCCCCTGCATTGGAAGCATGGAGTCTTAGCCACTGGACCACCAGGGGAGTCCCCTGCTCATTTTTTAATAGAACTGTTGTTGGTTTTTTTGATGTTGAATTGTATGAGTTCTTTGTGTATTTTGGATATTAATCTCTATCAGCAATATAGCTTGCAAATACATCCTCCTACTCCGTAGGTTGCTTTATCATTTTGTTGACAGTTTCTTTTCCTGTACAAAAGTTTTTTAGTTTGATATTGTTCCATTTGTTTTTGTTGCCTTTGCCGGAGGAGACAGATCTAGAAAAATATAGCTAAGGCATATGTCAAAGGGTTCACTATGTTTTCTTCTAGAAGTTTTATGGTTTCAGATCTTACATTTAAGTCTAATCCATTTTGAGTTTATTTTTAGACACAGTGTGAGGAAGTACTCTAGTTTGATTCTTTTGCATGCAGCCATCCAGTTTTCCCAGCATCATTTATTGAAGGGCCATCATCATTTCCCCATTATATTCTTACCTCCTCTGTTGTAAATTAATTGACCAATACACGTGGGTTTATTTCTGGGGTCTCTTTTCTGTTTAGTTGATCTATGTGGCTGTTTTGGTGCCAGTATCACAGTATTTAGATTACTGTAGCTTAGTAGCATAGTTTGAATTCAGGGAGTGGGATACCTTTAGCTTTGTTCTTTACATATTTAGGTGTTCCTAGGTTGGGCGCCTATATATTTACAACTGTTACATCTTTTTTTTTTTTTGATCCCTTTATCATTGTGTAATATTCTTTGTGTTCTATTACAATCTTTGTTTAAAAGTCTGTTTTGTCTGATATAAGCATTGCTAATTTGGCTTCATTTCCATTTACATGGAATACCTTTTTCCATCCCTTCACTTTCTGTCTTGTGTGTATTTTTAGATTTGAAAGGAGTCTCTTTGTTTTTGTATCCATTCAGCCACTCTGTCTTTTGATTGGGAGCATTTGGTCCCTTTACACTTAAAGTTATATTTAAAGTAGTTATAGCTGTTTTATTAATTGTTTTCTGGTTGTGTTTGTAGTTTTTTGTTCCTTCTTTTGATGACTATCTTTTGTGTTACATCTGAATTCCTTTCTCTTTTGTGTGTATGTGTGTGTGTATCTAGCATAGATTTTTGGTTTGTGATTCCCACGAGGTTAATATGTAACACATACATATGATTATTTTAAGTTGATGATCTCTTAAATACAAATACATTCTAACAACTTTGATTTTTTTACACAAAAGAGAGTGTTTTTTTTGTTTTGGTTTTCTTTGTGGTAGAAGGGAGAATTACTAGAGTGATATTTTTGAGTAAAAGACGATAGGAACTAAAGTATAAACAGGTTGACACAGACAGGAACGTTGGGAAGCTTGCCCAATAAAAGCAGGTACAGATACAAGCAGATGAGAGACATGGCAGAAAAGTTCTCTCTTGATTGTTCCTGTTGCTTTAAGTCTTCTCCTTGTTCCCCCACCGGCCAAGCTGAGAGGGAGGTAGGAGAGGTGTAGAAATAGGAAATAGTCACTGAAGATGATGGGAGAATGAATGGGTTAGGGACCTACAGTAGGATACCAAGTGGCACTAAGAGACCACAATTTGTTGCTGGTAGCCATAAATTTAAAGTAGACTACTCAGGTGTGTTTTTCCTTAGTCACATTAGCTGTGAACTAGGCATGGACAGAAAATAAGATTGTAGCAGGACTAGGGTTACACCGGGCAGGCTCAACAAAAGAGGAATCAGGGAGCTAAATTATATTCTTATAGCCAGTTCCTCACAAATGAGGAACATTTCAATTGAATATTTTTTAAATAACTGGCCTTAAACTGTCAATGACCAACATATACAATAGTGTTACATAATTTTGGCAATATTTTTTAATTTTTAGTGTTGACATCTAATTTTAAAGCCCCTAATTAAAAGCAAAAATATGGTTTGAAATATGATCAATTATTTCACTTAGTAAAGTAATTCTTCCAATTAGTAATCACAGTCATTACCTGCTTCTTTCATGGAAATTTGGTCTATCATTCCTTTTAGTACATAAATGTTGCCTGATAAAGTTCTAAGTTGGTTGTGCTTAATCCGTTCTACAATTACATTACTGTGCCAATATATGTTGGTGATGTCTCTAGGAGGAAAAAAAGCTTAGTTAAAGCCAAAATATTCACATTTTACCAAGAGTTACAATGTACACATATAAGTATATAAATCTGTAACAGGAATAAATTTGCACTCCAGCTACAATGCTATTAATCTAACTACAAAACATTTGAGGGCCAAACACTGCAACAGAACTCAACCTCTTGGCTAATGTGAACCTAAGTACCAAGAAACTACACTGTGGCCAAACCATGTGGCTAGTATAAAATGTTTCATGAGCAAGAAAGCAAGGCATTCTCTAAATATCTTGTGGTAATAAAGCTCACAACTCTATCTCAACTGATGCCAAACCGCCAAAGGGTGATTTCCCTGTCACTCTCCTCAGGGCCTATGCTGGGTTAGTTTTCATGTAGTTATACTGTTTGAATTATTCTACTCTTGTGTTTTTTTTCCCCCAAACCATATAGCCAAATGTCTTTACCTTCCTCTTTAGAAAGTACCAAAAGAGGTTCCAATTGTGAAAAAACAAACTGCAGCATCAAACTACTGACCCATAAACGTACTCTTTATATTTCTTTACATAAAGCCAAGAATAAATATAGAGAAAACAAAATTTTTAAATATATTAGCTAAATGAACATTCTGACTCATTAGATTAGTAATAAACATTCTAAATATAAGCATAATAAATGAGAAAGTTAAGGTCATTTAGTTTGGTCAAATGGAATTAAATTCATATGTTATACTTTATCACAATATTCTCATTCTCTGTTCTTTTTCGGGCTTCCCATATGGTTCAGCTGATAAAGAATGTGCCTGCGATGCGGGATACCTGGGTTCAATCTCTGGGTTGGGAAGATCCCCTGGAGAAGGGAAAGGCTACCCACACCAGTATTCTGGCCTAGAGAATTACATGGACTTTATACTCCATGGGGTCACAAAGAGTCGGACACAACTGAGTGACTTTCACTATTTTATTTAACAAATTATTTAAACAGTACTCAGGCACTGTTCTCAAAGTCTTATAAATATTAACTCATTTAACCCCCAAAATAATTCAAAAAGTAGGTCATGCTATTATCATCATTACACAAATGAAGAAAATGAGACTGAAAGAGGGTAAGTAATTTGCCTAAGTCATACAGCCAGTAAGCAGTAGTAATGGGATTGCAACAAAGGCAATCAGTGCTGCCTCTGGATATTAAGAAAATGAATGGGTACAAGGCAAGCAAGAAATAAGGTGAGCAAGACAGATTTTATATACTCATAAACTTTCAGATAAGTATCTCTAACAGTGATACAGTGTACTGTTTTATTACAACCTTTTATTACATTTTTTTTAACCACTAAGAAAACTGGTTTTGAAGAACAGGAAATGGAACTAGTGGGGTAGCAGAACTAGGCAAAGCCCACTTACCAAAGGTGCTTTCATTTTAGGGAAACCCATAAAGTGCCAGTGATTACTTAACATGTAGCTGTGTGGCACACTGTTAAATAATTTTGATTTCCTTTCTGAATCAGTAAATACATATCTGGTTTTGGTTTTCCCAATTTAGATGTGAGATTCTGGACTGAAATGTATGTAGTAAATGTTAACTACAAGCAATCATTATCATCAAGCAGATAATCCCAGCCCACTTAATAGAACCTCTGAAAAAAATAAAGCATTATTCATACAAATTTGAGCTGTCCCTATTTTAAAAATAATGAGTTAACAAATTTCTTGGAAAAGCAAGAAAGCTAGTTACAATCAATCAAAATGGCCATACTCATTTTACTTTTCTGCTATCAGTTTATAATCTCGTTAGAAAGTCTTTGTTTTACAGCAAAATGCAATCTGTCATGCATCTCCTTGTAAGTTCTTATACACAAATATCTTATTATAAATTTTACTAAAAGAATACTGAAAAGTTATACTTACGTCAGTTTTCCTTCTACACATATAGCAGTGTTATTATTGATGACTTTAATCATCCATTCCTGTAGCTGGACTACCTGATAAAGCGTAAAGTGAAATATATATTACTTCTTATATTACTTGTACCATATGCATTACAAAATCAGTTTACATTAATTTAAAAGAAAAAACTTATACAAGTAATCCAAGTAGTCCTTAGTGTTCATCTACGTAAGAATCACATTCTATTTTTATATAGCAATAAGGTAAAAACTCTTAGGCATAATTAAACAAAAGATGGAGACAAGAGACTGAACTGAAGTTGTACTGCAGTTTGTTCTATTAATACAATCCAGGATCGATTATACTTTAAATACTCTTATGTCAAATATCTTAACCACTAAGAGAAAAAGCCACTTAAAATCTTGAGGTATCCATTAAAATACCAAAGCCACAAAAGACACAATAACTTAGAGAAAACAAGTAGCATGCATTTCACCGTCACTCCTCGCCCTACATAATTAGAGCATGTATTTTTTGAAAAGTTGATTTGGAGTTGCATTCAATTTCCTATAAGTTATAAAGGTGACTGCTAGTAATCTATATTTAGTATTCTATTCCAAAGCAAACATCTGAACAGTTCCTCTATCCACGGGATTCTCCAGGCAAGAATACTGGAGTGGGCTGCCATTTCCTACTCCAGTGTTACAACGGTAAAACTTCTCAAATCTTTAGATGCTCTAATTCCTTTCTCTTTTAATTACTCTGTTAATAGAACACCAAGAATCAGGAAAAAAAATTTAAGAACAAGAATACCTCAGTATTCATCCCCAAAAGGAATTGAAGACTATGCAACTAGTGATAGAGCAAAATAAGACTTCACGCCTGGGTCTTCTTACTTTTAATCCACTGCTCATTTCACTAGGCCACACTGCCTCTACACTAAATATTAACAAAAACCCAAAATGAACCTGTTAATGAGAAAGCAAAAGAGCTTATGCACTTTAAGAATGAGGGTGAAAACAAGTATTTATCTGCCTTAAAAGTTTTCCTACCTTAATTTTAACTCCATTTGTAATAGTTTGGCTTATACTTGGAGAAAGGTTCCAGGCATTTATTTTTGATCTCTGAGGTATTGTTATATGAAATTGTGGAGTTGCAAGCAAGATTTTACAAGTATCATTCATAGAACCTGGAAAAGCAGTCTCTCTGTGCATTGTTCTCTCATTTCCTTCCTTAATTTCCTGTTTTGAAGTGCCTTCTGTTGTAATCTTATTATCACCAGAAACCAGTAATTGACCACCATTCTCAACATCAGTACCACAAAGAGTCTCAACAGTGGTATTTGGGGACTTTTCACGGGTAGAATCAATGTCTTCTAAAATAAATGTGTCCTTTTTGGATTTATTGGTTGCAACTATATTCTCCTTTGAGTGAAGAATTTGTCTAGCCAGCTGAGCTCTAGTTAGTACCCTATTTGCAGTTGCAACATTTTTACGTTCTTGGTTCAGAATTGGAAGCTCTGCAAAAAATACAAAACCAAACAAAATTTACAGATAGATAATAAGAAATGAAAAGAGAACAAGAGAAAAATTTTAAACTTCGAATTGCCTATACAGGGAAAATAATTATCTAGAACATTTAATCATACATTCGAATAAAAAACTAAAAACAAAACAAAAAGCACTTTACCATAAGTTAAATTGTGCAGAGGCACCTTCTTTTCCTGCTGATATGTCATCTTTTGCTTGACTGGCACAAAAATATTATTTGATGATTCCAGAGGAACTTCTTGGACAGAGGCTGAGTTTTCTTTTTTTAAAGAAAGACGTTGTATTAGTCAATAAGAGAAAAAAAAATGCCTTTAAAAATCTTGGAATAAAGATTTAAATTCAGTAATGATCAAACTAACAGAGTGTACTTTAATATATGACAGTTACATTAAGTTTTTGCCCTTTATTGTTATCTCATATCTTCAATGCATTCTCTATACCTGTATTATGCTGAGAAAGAATTTTTTAAAAACTTCTCCACATTACCTGCCAGCTCTAGACACAAGTATACTACTGGACTTAGAAGCCTAGAGATCTGGAATAAAATTCTAGTGCTGCCATAAATTAGATATGTATATGTCAAGGTCATATATCAAGTGCCATCCTGTCTTGAAAATTCTGATTTTGCTTCTGGTTCTGGAAATTTCTAAAATGTGGATGAACAGTTATAACAGATTAAAAAATCAAAATGTTGAGATTCAGTAGCAGACTAAGTCATAATTTATACTTCTTTGACATCCCTTTAGCAGGTCTTCAAAGACACAAATTTGGAAGGCTTAATCACTAGACAAACAGGAACTAATAGCATTGCTTGTATTTTATTCTGCTTTACATCCTAGATGGTTAAAGTTCTGTATCTTGAATATAGAAATGAGTTTCTTTCACATAAAAAGGGGAAGGTAATAGACTTAAAATTTGTACCAGAGAAGAAAAAACTGAATTATTTCATATGTTTAATTTCAAATATTATACTTGAAAAAACTAGTAGTGATTATACTTTAATATGTATGNAAAAAAAAAACCCCAAACCAAACAAATCATCCAGGTCATCCTTTATACCTCACTTATATTCCACACTCCCATCTCTCAACATATATCTGGAGGGACTTCCTTGGTGGTCCAGTGGCTAAGATTCCACGAACTCCCAACGCTGTCTCTTATACACATCTCCTTACAAACCTCAATATAAAGATTTTATTATAATGACATGTCATAAAAGATTAAGTTTCTATTTCTTTAAATCATTCTACTAGAAATGGCAGGGCAATGTAGTACAGATGAGTAGATAATTCAATCATACACAACATGGTACAGAATACAGGCCATTTATTTCAGTTCAGGGATCCAGGTAGGGACTCTCCAAAAGATCTCTGAAATTATATACAAAATCTCTGTTTGTATGTATGTGTATTTTCTAGGAAGTCAGCAGATTCTCAAAGCAGTCAGTTATTTCTTCCTCTCTCTAATCCTAGTTTACATGTAAAACATGCTATAATGTACATTATTTCTCTTGCTTCTCCCTTTTCTCTTAGACTGTATAAGATTTGTATATTCACCTACCTCCATCCAAAACTCCCTTAGAAAACTGCTTTTGTGTCAAAATACATCACTGTCTTTGGAATGCAACAATATACCCACAATCTATTATGTAGCAGTTAAGAACATGAGCTTTCTAATAGATATCTGTATTTAATTCTCAGCTTATCACTTACTTACTACCTGTGAGACATATGGTGCCGCTGCTGCTGCTAAGTCACTTCAGTCGTGTCCAACTCTGTGCGACCCCAGAGACGGCTGCCCACCAGGCTCCCCTTCCCTGGGATTCTCCAGGCAAGAACACTGGAGTGGGCTGCCATTTCCTTCTCCAATGCATGAAAGTAAAAAGTGAAAGGGAAGTCACTCAGTCATGGCCGACTCTTCACGACCCCATGGACTGCAGCCTACCAGGCTCCTCCGTCCATGGGATTTTCTAGGCAAGAGTACTGGAGTGGGGTGCCATTGACACATAGCAGACGTTAATTTATTTAAAAGCTCCATTTCCTCGACTATTAAATGAGCATAAATCCATAGTGTTTGCTGAAAGGAGCAAATGAGATAAAGCACATAAAGTATCTTTATTAATTACTGGCTTCTGAAGTTACCATTTTGGTTTTTCTTCCTCATCGTCTCAGTGGCTTTAACTACTTTCTGCTCTTTATTCTAACTTCTAAATTTCAGGGTGCCCCAGAACTTATCCTTAAATGTTTTCTCCGAAAACATTTCAACATAGTTTTTTCAAGTATAATATACTTACTTCTTGATGATCCCATCTAACCTTATAGCTTTAAATACCATTTAGGTGCTAACAACTCCAAATGTATTTCTCAGGTAGGCTACTTCCCTAAATTCCAACTAATTTTTTTCAACAGCCTAATTCACATCTACACTTCAATTTTTAACAGACATATCAAAACTGATATGACAAGAAACATAATTACTGAGTCCTCAAAACTATTCCACCTCTGTCTGCCCCACCTCAGTTAAACTGCTCCATCCTTCCAGTTGCTTGAGCAAAAAAAAAAACCCCAAACCAAACAAATCATCCAAGTCATCCTTTATACCTCACTTATATTCCACACTCCCATCTCTCAACATATATCTGGAGGGACTTCCTTGGTGGTCCAGTGGCTAAGATTCCACGAACTCCCAACGCAGGGGGCCTGGGTTTGATCCCTGCTCAGGGAACTAGATCCCACATGCCACAACTAAAAGATTACATGTGCCACAATTAAGACCCTGTGCAGCCAAATAAATAAATATTAAAACAAATTAACAACCCCTCTCCCCACCTCCCACCCCCACCAAAACCAAAATCTATCTGGAATCCAGCAACTCCTTATTATCTCCACTGCTACCACCTGACCAAGCCAATGCCATCTCTCACCTGGAATACTAACATAACTATTTCAAATTAACAGCTAGAGCGATACTTTTAAAATTTAAGTTAGACTGCGACATTCCTCTGCTCAAAACCCTCTGCTGCTGCTGCTAAGTCACTTCAGTCGTGTCCGATTCTGTTCGACCCCATAGACGGCAGCCCACCAGGCTCCCCCGTCCCTGGGATTCTCCAGGCAAGAACACTGGAGTGGGTTGCCATGTCCTTCTCCAATGCATGAAAGTGAAAAGTGAAAGTGAAGTTGCTCAGTCATGCCCGACTCTAGCGACCCCATGGACTGCAGACCACCAGGCTCCTCCGTCCATGGGATTGTCCAGGCAAGACTACTGGAGTGGGGTGCCATTGCCTTCTCCACAAAACCCCCTAGTGGCTCCTTAATTTGCTCACAATAAAAACCCAAACCCTTATATTTACCTATAAGGCCCTTATAGGACCCTCCTAAAATACACATTATCTGACCCTCTCCTTATGTATCCCCTCCTCCCCAGCTGCCCATTCACTCCTTGGTAATCTCCTAGCTAGTCTGCATGCTTCTATTTCAGGGCACTTTAACTGCAAGATATCTATCTGTATCTATCCCTTCCTTCAGTTTTTTTGGCTCAAATACCACCTTCTCATTAAAACACTGACCACCCCATGAAAAATTAAAACCTGCTCCAACTCTCCCCATCATGCTTACTCTGCTTTCTCTGTCCAGATCATTTCATTATATTCTAAAAAATACTTAGCTAATGATCTGTCTGCCACCACTTGAATGTAAGCTAGCTTCATGAGGGCAGAGATTTTTGTTCATTTTGCTCACTGCTGTTCCCTGAGTATCTAAAAGTGTCAGACACAATAAACACTAAACACATAGCTTTTTAACCAACACATAATAAAACTAACCTCTTAATGAATTGTTTTCTGGCTGGAATGACTTGTTGTTTTCCTTTTCTTCACAGAGGTAGGTATGCTGTAATATTCTTTCCTCAGCTCCATTAGGAGCAAAACTTTCATTTTGTGTTGATTCCAAAAAACTGTTTCTTGATGCTTGCTCTTGCTTGTTGCAGAGTACTTTTTCTTTCATTCTTTGAAATATTTTTTCTGGTGTTTCATAGCTTGCTTTATTTTTAAATTCATCCTTATTGGGCTTTATAGCACTTATATCAAGAGAACTGTTAGAGGTATTAGCCTCCACTAGCAAGGTAGACTGAAATACATTTTTATCGTTAAAAACTGCCATTTCTACAAACTGACTCTTCTTATGATTATTCGGTTTTAAAGAGGATATCTGATATTTCACCAAATCTTTTACAGGAGTTAGTGTGCCTGAAGGAATGCTGTCATAAAAGATTGCGTGCATGGGCACATTTCTCCTTTGAGAAGATGTCTCTGAAGGCAGGTGAATTCCTGGATGTTTCAAAGGTGTTGCAATCATCTTGATAAACAGAAGCAACAGATTCCCTCTAACAGAAAATTCACTTAAACATAATTTTCAGGATAGACCTTCAGCAGGGGGCCAGAGGAACCTGCAGTTCAATGTGAAATCAACTCTTATCATGCTTCCATACAGAAAAGGTTAAGTTTATTTGCTTTCCATAATAACATTATACAAAGTAAAAGGTTTAATTGGTTCATAACAACACTGGATAATCTATACCTCACAAAGCAGATTAAGATTTTATATTTTTGTTAAAGTTTCATTTATTATTTTTCAGTGATAAACAGTTGGTTTTTAAATTTATTCTCTGCAAAAAAGCAGCTCCCACCAAGTCTTCTACCTCATCACTCTAAGACCAGAATTTTGAATATCTGTTTTTAAAATTTACTTGAACCTCAAGTCCTGGAGGTTCCAATCTAATATCTGCATCAAAAAACATTAAATGACAGCTGCATATGGCAATAAATTAAGTTATGAAAAGATTAAGTTTCACAAATACAGTTTTTTAAGAACTTAAATTTTAAGGCAGCAGCTACCTGACATATCCTAATGAAGGTTAAAAATCCATTCAATTTTTAAGTTAATAACCTCCAATCCTGATTTCTGTTATGCTGCAGAACTTTTTAATGTGAGATTTTAGTTTAAAAAAAAAAGACTTCAAATCAAAAGTAAATTATATTCATTATAATTTTCTAAACATTTACGCTGCTTAGAATTTTTAGAGGAAATCATGTACTTGGGCACACATGGTCTTAGAATTGTTTTAGCTTGTTTCTTACATATCAATGTTATTTCCCACACCTAGAAATTTCTAGGTGATGAACCATACAGTTGCATTCTGCTATACTTGGTAAATTAATACAATATTTTAACCTAAAGGAGCTTAGAACTTATAGGTCTAGATTTACAGCATCTCTTATCACTGAATTTATAACTATTCCAATCAGTCTTTGATCATATAAGCATAAGAAATGTATTTCAGAAAATATAAATTCATTCAGGCCAAAGACATCAAGTATCTTTACCTTCAGTAACTTCAGTGAGAAATAAATATACAAGTTATAAATGCATATACAAACTACCATTTTATTTGATATTTTATAAGAGAAAAAAAGGAAATATTCCTCAATGACAAGAGCTGACAAAGATACCCAGTATCTTAGGAATGACACAAAACCCACTGAATTCAGCAAATATGTATTAGAGCATATATTCATGCATTTGGCAAGATATTAATGACAGGAATCCTGTGCCTGGAGTTACAATACTCACTGGCCATTCAGTTTAAGTTCTCAAAAACAAAAATGAATAAACTGGGACAGCTGCATGGAAAGATGGCAAAGTATGTGCAGGTTTACGCAATCTCATTTCTTTAGAACCTAATGAAATGCTCAACAATAAGTATAAACTGCTAATAAATTAGCAGAAATAAGAACAGACCAATCTGTAGTACAATAGTTTCTCCTTCCCCCACCCTTCTCCCAGGGGGGATACATTCCAAGACCACCAGTCAATGCCTGAAATTATGGATAGTGCCAGAGCCTATATATACTATGTTTTTCCCTTTTCATACATACCTATGGTAAAGTTTAATTTATAAATCAGGCACAGTAAGAAATTAACAATAGCAAAACAATTATAACAATGTACTGTAATAAAAGTTATGTGAATGTCACCTCACTCAAAACACAAATTCAATGACTTTTCCACTTCACATTTATTATGCACTGTGGCTGTAACTTTTGCAGTTTTGGAGGTCAACAGCAAAACCTGCATGCATTTCTTTTTCTTTCTTCACAAATAGGAGACTCATTTTTATCCAGATCTTAGCAATCTCAGCATACAATTTTTTTCCTCATTAAGTCAAGAGCTTTCCCCTTTTCACTTAAAGGAAGCACTTTACAACTTTTCTTTGGCATACCCAAATTGCCAGCAGCACTACTCTTGTGATTTGGGACAATTATTAAGTAAGATTAGGGTTACCTGAACACAAGCACTATGATACTTCAACAGTCCATCTGATAACTGAGAGGACAGCTAAGTGACTAGTGCATGGGATATGCTGGACAAAGAGGTGATTAACATTCCTAGAAGGACAGTGTGAGATTTCATCATGCTACTAAGATAATCATGCAATTTATTTATTTCTAATTGTTTTTATTGGCGTTTACTTGCCTTACAAAGTTGTATTAGTTTCTGCAAAGTGAATCAGTTATACGTATACATATATCCATTCTTTTTTAGATTTCCTTCCTATTTAGGTTCCTTCTAGGACTGGAGAAGACAAGGTGAATTCTAAAGTGCTATGCTTGTGCCTTCATTAAATGCTTAAAGCTATTTGAAAAATCTAATACTTAAAATTTATTCTGAAAACTGACATGCTGATATACTAGGAAAAATTGCTATTTATTCAAAATGAAGACTCAGGCATTGGAAAACTAGCTATGAGTATGAAAAAGTAGCTATGAGTATCTAGAGTATCTAGAAAGCTAAACAACAGTTATCAAGGATATAATACTGAATTTAACTTTTACTCTTCTTCCTAAGGAGATATAAAAAGTTCTAGAAATTTTCTGTTGTGGTAGTAATATTAATTACAATGGAATGGGTCAAAACTCCCAAGGTACACTAACCAAAACTGGGAGATAGAGTTGGGAAAAAATGAGAGGACAGTAAGTTAACTGACAAATGAAATACTTGGGGAAAAGTGCAGCACATATATATTGAGTTTGGCCAAAGAATTTGTTTGGTTTTTCCCATAAGGTGGTTCTAGTAGAGCTTATTGGTCTCTAACTTCATTCAAAACAGTTCTGTCAGGTTGTATTATGACAGCTGTCATTCACAATGCATTAAAAAAAAAGATTAGTGAACTTTTGTGTAGCCATTTTAATATTAAAACTGGAAGAAAAGGGTCACATTTTTGGCATATTATGCTTTATTATTTCAAGAAAGGTGGAAACACAACTGAAATGCAAAAAAAAAAAAAGATTTGTTCAGTGTATGGAGAAGCTACTGTGACTGATCAAACATCAACCCTGTCAAAAGTGGTTTGCAAAATTGTGCACTGCAGATTTCTTGCTGGACAATGCCCCCTGGCCCAATAACCATTTGAAGTTCATAGCAATCAAATTGAGAACAATCAGAGTGTCAAAACGACACTATTTTACTAATAAATGAAGAGATGCAAATTAAAACAGTGAGACTTCTTATGTTTATCAGATTGGTAAAGGTTAATTTCAAAATATAGGTGTGTATGCCATTGATCAATAGATTCCACTTAAAATTTTTCTTACATCTACATAAGAATGCAAATACATATGTGGTAATATTCAACACCTACTGCATCTATGTCAGACACTAGACACTACTTAATCTTACAGCAATTCATAAGCGTTAAGTACTGTTATTGTCCCCACTTTGAAGATGAGAAAACTAAGGCCTAAAGTGGTTAAATAATTAAGAGCAGGACCCCAGTCTATCTGATTTCAAAGCCTAAGTTCTTAAACAGGCCCTATACAAGGATGTTCACAGAAGTACTAAACTAATTACAAACAATCTAGATGGCTACCAAAATTCTGCTGTTCACTAAAGCACTGGGCTAACTAGAAACAACCTAGACGTCTATCAATATGGGACAAAATTCTGCTTTTGTCATCCATATAACTTAATTCGATGTATTCAGTAAAACCAAAATTCTGCTGTTCACTAAAGCACTGGGCTAACTAGAAACAACCTNGCAAAGTAATGTCTCTATGTTAAATATGTATATAAACATACATATGTGTGTATAAAATGTATATATGTACAATATGTGTATTATATAAAATATATATATTATATATGCACATTTTTTCACACAGACAAACTCTGTACAATAGATTTTTAAATAAACTAACAATCTAGATCACATTTGGAAGAAGGCAACCAAAATGACAAAGTAATAAACTTCTCAAAATTAGAATTATTGAAGCATGAATGAACTGAATGTCCTGATTGGACATGTCAGAGAATTCCAAATGGGAGAGGATAGTAGCAGGGGCACTATATACTTGGTGATTAGGTAAGAGTTTGGACTGAGGTTTATTTGATTTATTTATGATTTATTTAATTATTAATATTAGTACAGGTGATTCGTTAGTCCTTTTCCTAAAACAACCATTATATTAGTCTAGCAGTGCTGCCATAACCAAGCACCACAGACTGAGTGGCTTAACAGAAATTTATTTTCTCACAGTTCTGGACACTACNCCATCTATTTCCCATGAAGTGATGGGACCAGATGCCATGATTTTCGTTTTCTGAATGTTGAGCTTTAAGCCAACTTTTTCACTCTCCTCTTTCACTTTCATCAAGAGGTTTTTTTAACTCCTCTTCACTTTCTGCCATAAGGGTGGTATCATCTGCATAACTGAGGTTATTGATATTTCTCCCAGCAATCTTGATTCCAGCTTGTGCTTCCAGCCCAGTGTTTCTCATGATGTACTCTGCAAAGTTAAATAAACAGGGTGACAATATACAGCCTTGACATACTGCTTTTCCTATTTGGAACCAGCCTGTTGTTCCATGTCCAGTTCTAACTGTTGCTTCCTGGCCTGCATATAGGTTTCTCAAGTGTTGGCTAACACAATAGGGAGTTTTGGAGTAACCTATCAGGAGATCTCCAGTAGGCCAAAATGAGCAGGTCCTGAATTCCGTTATATTGGCCATGGGAAGAACACACTTTGACTCAAAGGCTTAATTTTTTTTTAACTGAGATATAATTAACATAATATTATATTAGTATATAAAAGATTGAGGGCAGAAGAAGAGGGCATCAGGATGAGATGGCTGGATGGCATTACCAATGCCATGGACATGAACTTGGGCAAACTTCAGGTGAGGGACAGAGAGGCCTGGCATGCTGCAGTCTATGGGGTCGCAAAGAGTCGGATATGAATGGGCAACTGAACAACAACAAAATTATATTAGTTTCAAATATACAGTGTAATGATTTGAATTTGTATGTATTGTGAAATGATCACCACCCTATGTCTAGTTAACATCCATTAAGACAAATAGAAACAATTTTGCTTTTCTTGGAATGAGAACTTGTAAGATCTACCTTCTTAACAACTTTTAAATATACAATTCAATATTTTTAACTGTAGTCATCATGTTGTACATTACACCCACAGGACGTCTTTATTTTATAACTGAAAGTTTATACCTTTTGACTACCTGCCTCCATTTGCCCAAACCTGACCCATACCTCTGGCAACCACCAACCTGTTCTGTGTCTATGAGATTAAATTTTTAAAGTTTCGTTATTAGTTGTAAGACTATGCAGTGTTTGTCTTTCTCTGTCTGACATTTCACTTAGCATAATGCCCTTCAGCTCCACCCACGTTGGAAATGGCAAGATAGCCTTCTCTTTCACAGCTGATAGATTCATCCATCAGTGGACACTTAACATTTTTTTCATGCTTGGCTGTTGTAAATAATGCTGCAATGAACATAGGGGTACAGATATCTTAGTTTTCTTTTTATTGGGTTAAATACCCAACAGTCGAATTGCTGGATCATATCCTAGTTCTAATTTTAAATTTTTGAGAAAACTCCATAGTTTTCTATAGTGGCTGTACCAATTTACATTCCCACCAAGAGTGCACAAGGGTTCTCCTTTCTCCACGTCCTTGTCAACACTTGTTAGTATGTTGTGTTAATTGCTGAATCACATCCAACTCTTGTGACCCCATGAACCATAACTCGCCAGGCTCCTCTGTCTATGAAATTCTCCAGGCAAGAATACTGGAGTGGGTTGCCATTTCCTTCTCCACGACACTTGTTACCTCTTATCTTTTTTATGACAATCATTCATTCTTTTCTTTTTCTTGCTGCACTATGTGACTTGTGGGATCTTAACTCCCCGGCCAGGGATTGAACTTGTTCCTTCTGCAGTGGAAGCACACAGTCTTAACCACTGGACCACCAGGGAAGTCCCATGACAATCTTTCTAACATAAGTGGCGTGATAGCTCACTGTGGTCTAAATTTTCATTTCTCTAAGGATTAGTGATGTTGAGTACTTTTCCCTATATCTGTCAGCCATTTCTTTGTCTTCTTTAGATAAATGTCTATTCAGTTTTTCTGCTGATTTAAAAATCATATTGCTTCACTATTGAGCTGAGTTCTTCATATATTTTGGAAATTCACCCTTTATCAGGTATATGATTTATAAGTATTTTCTCCCATTCTTTAGGTTGCTTTTTCATTTTCTTGATGATTTTCTTTGCTGTGCAAAAGCTTTTTAGTTTGATATAGTCCCACTTGTTTATTTTTCCTTTTGTTGCCTTTTCTTTTGGTGTCAAATCCGAAAATATCATTGTCAAGACCAGTGCCAAGGAGCTTACTGCTTGTTTTCTTCTAGAAGTTATATGGTTTCAGGTCTAATGTTCAAGTCTTTAACCATTGGAGTTAATTTTTGTATTTAGTGTGAGATAGTGTTTGGGAAATATGCTATGCACAGGCCTGTACTATAATTAACAGGGCTTTGAAAAATAAGAGTGACTTTCTCATCACCCCCAGGTGAAGGGCTGAGAGCAGTAAAAAGTACATGGAAAAACATCTTGAAAACAAGATGTTGAAGAACTGATGTGACTGATGGAAAACCATTAGTGACTGTTTCTGTAACCAGAGCCTTGAGGGAGTTGCTAAGAAAGGTCGTCACTAGCTAAAGGGCTAAACAGTCATGAAAAGCATGAAGGTTTGACATTGAGGACTGTGCATTGTATATTGTATCCCTGATCTGAGATTGTAAAAAACAGATATCTCCAGAACACATACAAGAAAGTAGATGTTAGCATAAAAAGCATGCAAGGATTAGATCTGGGCTTTTGCCTGCGAATGGCATCAGCCCCCTGATCCCCAGCTTATTTGAGTCTTGTTTTTCTTTATTCTTCTGTGGCACCTCTCCCTCAGGTCAGTTCATTGTTGGGCTGGTCCTGACAATAGTGGTCCAATTTCATTCTTGTGTGTGTGTGTGTATTCTTTACATATATATATATATATATATATATTCAGATTCTTTCCCTTTAAAGGTTATTACAAAATATTGAGTATAGTTCTTTGTGCTATATAGAAGGTTCTTGTTGATTATCTGTTTTATATGTAGTAGTGTGTATATTTCATCTTAATTCCTAATTTATCCCTATCCCACTTCACCTTTTGTAACCATAAGTTTGTTCTTTATGTCTGTAAGTCTATTTCTGTTTTGTGTTTAAGTTCATTTCTTTTTTTTTTTTTTAAGATTCCACATATAAGCAATATCATGAAATTTTCTTTTTCTTTCTGACTTACTTCACTTAGTATGATAATCTCTAGGTCCATCCATATTTCTGCAGATGGCATTATTTTCATCATTTTTCATGGCCAAGTAAATATATACCACTGTTGCTTCCTGACCTCCATACAGATTTCTCAAGAGGCAGATCAGGTAATCTGGTATTCCTATCTCTTTAAAAATTTTCCACAGTTTGTTGTGACCTACACAGTCAAAGGCTTTGGTGTAGTCAATAAAGCAGAAAGAGATGTTTTTCTAGAACTCTCTTGCTTTTTCGATGATCTAGTGGATGTTGGCAATTTGATCTCTGATTCCTCTGCCTTTTCTAAATCCAGCTTGAACATCTGGAAGTTCTCAGTTTACGTACAATTGAAACCTGGTTTGGAGAATTTCGAGCATTATTTTGCTAGCATGTGAGATGAGTACAATTTGCGGTAGTTTAAACTTTCTTTGGCATTACCTTTCTTAGGGATAGGAATGAAAACTTAATAGGAGTTAAGCAAATAAAACTGGAAGGCTGAATGGTAAGCATGTGGGATATTGGAGTATCAGAGATAGGGGCATTCCTAGGCGTCCCTAAAGTTTCAGTTCAGTTCAGTCGCTCAGTCGTGTCCAACTCTTTGCGACCCCATGAATCGCAGCACGCCAGGCCTCCCTGTCCATCACCAGCTCCCGGAGTTCACCCAAACTCCTATGCATCGAGTCAGTGATGCCATCCAGCCATCTCATCCTCAGTCATCCCCTTCTTCTGCCCTCAATCCCTCCCAGCATCAGAGTCTTTTCTAATAAGTCAACTCTTCGCATGAGGTGGCCAAAGTATTGGAGTTATAGCCTCAGCATCAGTCCTTCCAGTGAACACCCAGGACTGATCTCCTTTAAGATGGACTGGTTGGATCTCCTTGAGGTCCAAGGGACTTGCAAGAGTCTTCTCCAGCACCACAGTTCAAAAGCATTAATTCTTCAGTGCTTAGCTTTCTTCATAGTCCAACTCTCACATCCATACATGACCACTGGAAAAACCATAGCCTTGACTAGACAGACCTTTGTTGGCAAAGTAATATCTCTGCTTTTTAATATGCTATCTAGGTTGGTCATTATTTTCCTTCCAAGGAGTGAGTGTCTTTTAATTTCATGGCTGCAGTCACCATAGGAAATAGTGATTGATATGGATAGTCCAGCTGGTTTTAGGCTGAGGTTAGGGTAACATGAGAGGCCTGATGGTACTAACTATGTCTGTAATACTTACTATAACCAGTATTTTAGTTATAGATAAATGTGAAGTGAGGTGTCTATGATTTAATATGATGGCTTCCCTGGTAGATCAGCTGGTAAAGAATCTGCCTGCAATTCAGGAGACCCCAGTTCAATTCCTGGGTTGGGAAGATCCCCTGGAGAAGGGATAGGCTACCCATTCCAGTATTCTTGGGCTTCCCTGGTAGTTCAGATGGTAAAGAATCCACCTGCAATGTGAGAGACCTGGGTTTGATCCCTGGGTTGGGAAGATCCCCTGGAGAAGGGCATGGCAAACCACTCTATTATTCTTGCCTGGAGAATCCCCATGGACAGTGGAGACTGGTGGGCTATAGTCCATGGGGTCACAGAGTCAGACGTGACTGAGCGAGTAAGCCTGCGTGCATGAATTTTATAAGCTGCATTGTGTTCCTCTTTTGTCAGTTCATACTAAGAGTTATAGACACTACACTAAAGCCAACTTGAAGTAAAAGATAAAAATGAAACCAATTTATTGAAGAGTCTCAAATTATTAGCAGTTAAATAGAAAATGGTTTGATTTTCCCAACCCTGCTTCCTACTGTAGTCTGTCAAATATCTCTTTTTCTAAATAGTGGCTAACTTGAAAACAACTTCACCTAATTCTGTCATCTGAAACCACAGTATCCCAGCCCCTTCCCAGTCTTTGGGGTAATTCCCCAGATCTATCTAACTCTAATCCTTCAGCTTTCATCTCCTACCCCTGCTGAGATTATTCCTAGGAAACATATTGGGGATGAAGGAATATCATCTCTTCCATAGTAACAAAAACAAATAGAATATGCCACAGCATAAGTGATAGCTTTGCCCAGCCACCATCTTCCCTCGTGGTCAGATGATAAAAGTGTCTGCCTGCAGTGCAGGAGACCCAGGTTCGACCCCTGGATCAGGAAGATCCCCCTGGAGAAGGAAATGGCAACCCACTCCAGCATTTTTGCCTGGAAAATCCCATGCTTGGAGGAGCCTGATAGATTACAGTCCATGGGGTCACAAAGAGTCTGACTCAACTAAGTGACTTCAGTTTCACTTTTGCCCAGGGAAGGAGGGTCTAACTAGAGCTCTTCTTAGCTTTTATACCGTCCTGTAGTTAAATAGGTGGTTGCACTGGGAGCCTTTTATTCTGGTCTTGCCTACTTCTTTAAGGTTAAAGGCAACTTTATCTGCCTTTTTTTCCTGTGGATTTGCATCTGGCTTCCCAGGTTAAGGAGAGAGGCAAACTCAAGAGTCCAGGGTCTTCCACAGTGACCAGGTTGAGTAGATTGAAGGGAAGCGCTTTTCTTGTGGTTAGATTTCCCACAGGTATTTTAAGTTTAACATATTCATAATATGACTACATCAATCTTCCCTTCATTCTGCTTCTCCCTCCTTTCCTCCACCCCAGGCTTCCCCTCAGTAAATCCCAATCTTAAACTCTCTTCTCCTCTGCTCTTTATTTCACTGAAAGAGTATTTATCCACTGCAGTGACACCTGTGTTTCTTATGTTTCCTGCATTTGTAGGCAGGTTCTTTACCAACTGCGCCACCCGAAAAGCCCCTGCAGTGACACATCGGGCTCCAAAATCACTGTGGACAGTGACTGAAACAGTGAAAGCAAAAGTCACTTGTTCCTTGGAAGGAAAGCTATGACAAACCTAGACAGCATATTAAAAAGCAGAAACATCACTTTGCTGACAAAGGTGAGTATAGTCAAAGCTATGGTTTTTCCAGTAGTCGATGTACGGATGCGAGAGGTGGACCTTAAAGAAGGCTGAGCGCCAAGGAACTGATGCTTTGAAGCTGTGATGCTGGAGAAGACTCTTGGGAGTCTCCTGGACTGCAAGGAGATCAAACCTGTCAATCCTAAAAGATATCAACCCTAAATATCCAATGGAAGGACTGATGCTGAAGCTGAAGCTCCAATACTTTGACCATGTCAGTTTAAAAACAGTCACAACCTAAAAGTTGAGACTTATGTTTTATTCAGTGGGAATTTTTTGGTCAAGCGTGAGAGACCGCATCTCAAGTAATCCTGAGAGAACTGCTCTAAGAAGGCAGGGAGTGGGGAGGAGTCAGATTATATAGAAGTTTGCAACAAAGGGTAGGTAGTCTGAACATCAGAAGTATTTTTGTGAATTAAAGAAAACCAGATATCTCAAGTTAAGGAATTTAGCACTTTTCTGTACATAAGAAGATGCAAGAGTCTCACTGAAAACATTCCTTTCATATGCATCTCAGCTATCTGAGGTGAGTATCTTGTGTTTTTCCTCAATGCTCACTGTACAGACTGGCTGTGTTGCAGGAAAAAAGCCAATTCTGACTCCATGTTGGAACTGTTTCTTTGACTTGCTTTCTGTTGCTTTTCTTATTATAATATAACATACAAAATGGCCTACTTCAGAGAATCCTGCCCCTCAGCCTGACTGTTAAATTACAGTGCCTTTGTTCAGAACCCTGTCCACCTGTAGTTGGCAGGAAGGAGGAAATTAATACATCCCTTGCCTGAGGCTTGCCATTCTAGGAGATGTTTGCAAGATTAATGGCCTTTTCACCTTGCTTCCTCACTTCCCCCATCTTGATCTATAAAAGAGCCTGGCGTCCAGACCCCAGTAAGATGGTTATTTTGAGGCATTAGCCTGCCATCTTCTTGGTCAGCTGACTCCCCGAATAAAGTCTCTTCCTTGCCTCAGCCCCTCGTCTCTTGTGCGGTAAGCAGAGAAAACTTGGACCTGGTGATTGCTGATGGCCGTGGCATTCTTGTTTATTGACATGGCAGGAAATACTCCATTTCTCAGCTACCTGATAAGAGCTGACTCATTGGAAAAGACTCTGATGCTGGGAAAGATTGAAGGAAAGAGAAGGGTGGCAAAGGATGAAATGGTTAGATAGTATCACCAACTCAATGACCATAAATTTGAGCAAACTCCGGGAGATAGAAGACAGTGGAAGACAGAAAAACCTGGCATACTGCAGTCCATGGTGTCCAAAGGGTCGAACATGACTTGACACCTAAACAATTCAGAACTCAAAAGTCATTTTGGATTCCCCCCTACCCTTTATTTCCTTTTTCTGACTCCCAGTTTCAAATGGCCACTAATTTCCTGTCCATTTCCTACATTCTTCTGCCACTTTGTGAGTTAGAGCCTTCAGTATTTTTCACTGAAACTATTGCAGTTGTCTGTCCTGTTACCCATTTTACAGCCTTGCCCATCTCAAAATTTTCCTTCATATTGCCTGCAGCTTAATTGATTTAAAACTCAAATTTGAAATCCTTTATTACCTCCCAAGAGCCGACAAGGTAAAGTCCAAGCTCTTCGGTGTGGCTTAAAAGATACCTGTGAAGTGAATCAGAAAGAGAAAAATATCATATTCTAACTCTTATATATGGAATCTAGAAAAATGATACTGAAGAATTTATTTACAGGGCAGTAATAGAGAAACAGACATATAGAATAGACTTATGGACATGGGGAGAGGGGAGGAGAGGGTGAGATGTATGAAAAGAGTAACATGGAAACTTACATTACCATATGTAAAATAGGTAGTCAACGGGAATTTGCTGTATGGCTCAGGAAACTCAAACAGAGGCTCTATATCAACCTGGGAGGGAGGTTCAAAAGGGAGGGGATATATGTATACCTATGGCTGATTCATGTTGAAGTTTGACAGAAAACAACAAAATTCTATAAAGCCATTATCCTTCAATTTAAAAAAAAATCTTTAAAAAAAGATATCTGTGAGTTGGCATTTGTCCACTTTTAAGCCTCTCTAATCACTCCTCATTTCACACATAACACCTAGTAATACTTGTATTAATAGTGAATATTAATACACGAGTCTTTTCATGCCTCTGGGCATTAATTCACATTGTTTCCTTTTGTTTACACACAAACATCGATAGTTCTTATCTTGAGGTTGTTCAGGTCCAGTAGAGAAATCCTGCAAAGTTTCTGTGGAGTATGTATCTGTTTGGACCTGTATGAAGCAGATGGATCACTCAATGAGGGTAATTGAAGAGAGTAATAAAAGGGTCCCTTGAAGAGAATTTAATGAAGGGAATCTTTACTAACAGAAACTATCAAGGGCTGGTGAAATAGAAGACGCTTACTCCTTGGAAGAAAAGTTATGACCAACCTAGATAGTATATTCAAAAGCAGGGACATTACTTTGCCGACTAAGGTCCATCTAGTCAAGGCTATGGTTTTTCCTGTGGTCATGTATGGATGTGAGAGTTGGACTGTGAAGAAGGCTGAGCGTCGAAGAATTGATGCTTTTGAACTGTGGTGTTGGAGAAGACTCTTGCGAGTCCCTTGGACTGCAAGGAGATCCAACCAGTCCATTCTGAAGGAGATCAACCCTGAGATTTCTTTGGAAGGAATGATGCTAAAGCTGAAACTCCAGTACTTTGGTCACCTCATGAGAAGAGTTGACTCATTGGAAAAGACTCTGATGCTGGGAGGGATTGGGGGCAGGAGGAGAAGGGGACGACAGAGGANGGAGATCCAACCAGTCCATTCTGAAGGAGATCAACCCTGAGATTTCTTTGGAAGGAATGATGCTAAAGCTGAAACTCCAGTACTTTGGTCACCTCATGAGAAGAGTTGACTCATTGGAAAAGACTCTGATGCTGGGAGGGATTGGGGGCAGGAGGAGAAGGGGACGACTGAGGATGAGATGGCTGGATGGCATCACGGACTCAGTGGACGTGAGTCTGAGTGAACTCCGGGAGATGGTGATGAACAGCGAGGCCTGGCGTGCTGCAATTCATGGGGTCGCAAAGAGTCGGACACGACTGAGCGACTGAACTGAACTGAACTGAAAACCAATTGGAAGCCTTTGTCTCCTTCTAGACTTAAAGGGGGCAGGGGAAGGAAAAGCATTCTGGAACTGGGCAAGATCTGTACCAGTGTGTGAGAGTACACCCGACAGTTACTATGTGTGAAAGCAGAGGAGTGCAGCCACTGCCAAAAAAAAATTGTGGGGGTCGGGGGGAGTAGAATAAATAGCCCAATTCCTCTCTCCTTCTACCTTTTGTTCTATTGGTTCCTCTCACTGACTGATTCCAAATGGACGGCAAAGGCTAAGGAAGCCAAGATGAGGCAGTCCCTAGAGGTTATCTTTCCAGGGCAGGGCAGAGAGTGGTAACGAGTCAGGGGAGCCTAACAGAACAACCAGCACAGAGTGTAAACCTGTCTGCTCATGTTCTGTGAGAGGGACAAGGCAAGAGCGCCAGGGATGTCACCTCTCATTATGAAAATGTTCATTTCACCTCCCGTCTTCAGATGGCAGCTAATCTCTTAGCTTTGAGAGGTGTCCCAGGTCTTAGGCTTGGGAGGAGGTCTGGGAAAATATTTTATTAAGATACAGACTTTCAATCATTTCTCCTGTTTTCAGCTCAGCTCTACACTTTGCCTTCAAATGTACCTGCAGCCTCCAATTCCTGAAACCTGCTGGGATTTGCAGTACAAATAAGTTCAGTTCTTACGAGGTTCCTTCCCTCTGCAGGTTAATTCTCTGGTATCTCTTGTTACTAGGTCAGTTTTCACTAAAACATTCACTAGAAACCTTACCATCCTGTCAGGATACAAATCTACCTTCTGCTTTAGAAGAGACGGAGCCTGGTGGGCTGCTGTCTATGGGGTCGCACAGAGTCGGACACAACTGATGTGACTTAGCAGCAGCAGCAGCAGCTTTAGAAGGAGACATCATTTTCCATCTTTCAAAACTGTTTTCCATACAAACATCCTTGAAAAAGTAGTCTGGGGCAAAAGTTGTCAGTGTCTCTTTACAACACTAGCAGAAATATAGAAGACCACTGAAAACGGACTCCTCACCATAAGGAAGGAATAGAGTCAATTCATGGATTGGCCCTTTTGAAAAAAGCAATGATTTTCTAAATTTCTGATTGTTGGAGACCCTGTATCCATGATTTCAGAAACAGACAGTGGTGAACTATGCTTTAACTTCTAATTCCTTTTTAGGCAATCTGTTTCATGAAGCAGAATATATGTGCTTTTTCCCAGCAAAGTTCTATCTGTCTCATAGTAAGTGTGATGTCTCTTAGACTCCGGTACTGAAATGCTTGACAGTCTTGATTTTGGGTATTGATGAGTTTTGGTCTTTTTGGTCACTTCACAGGTATTTATTTATTGAGGCCATGCTGTACAGCTCACGGGATCCTAGTTCCCTGATTGCACGTGTCCATTTGGGTCTCATTCTCTCCCACTTGAGCTGTTATTTGGGGGAAGATTTGAGCCAGCCCCTGGATTGGTGGATTGCTTCGAGACTCCTACATAAGGAGAATGTTGGATACTGCCCTGCTTGCTTGCTGTGCTGTCTGTCCTTGCATCTTTTGGCTCCAAGTCTGACCTGGTCTGATCTTGTGAGACTAAATGTCTAGATGACCTCAGAGATAAGCAAGAAGCAGCACTTCTGAGCATTTTTAAGTTTGTACCTTTTGACTCCATTACCCATTTACCCATCCCCCAACCCTTGCCTCTGGCAACCACCAATCTGTTCTCTGTGAGCTTTTTTTTTCTTTTAGATTTCACATACAAGTGAAATCATAACATATGTCTTTCTCTGACTTATTTCACTTAGCATAATACCCTCCAGCTCCTATCAATATGTTGTCACAAATGGCAAGATTTCATTCTTGTTAAGACTGAATAATATTCTGTTTATACACCATAACTTCTTTATCTAGTCATACATCGGTGGACACTTACGTTGTTCCAATGTCTTGGCTATTGTAAATAATGCTGCAGTGAATATGGGGGTACTAATGTCTTTTTGAGTTAGTCTTTTTTTTTCTTTGATTAAATACCCAGGAGTGGAATTGCTGGATCAGATGGTAGTTCTATTTTTAATTTTTTAAGCTATCTCCATACTGCTTTCTATAATGGTTACACCAATTAACATTTCTATCAACAGTGCACAGGCTTCCTTTTTCTCCACATCTTTATCAACATTTGATTTTTTTTGTCATTTTGATAATAACCCTTTTAGCAGGGTTAAGGTGATATCTCATTGTGGTTTTGATTTGAATTTCCCACATTATTAGGGATATTGAGCATCTTATCAAAGCCTGTTGGCCAATTATTTGTGTCTTTAAAAAAAGGTCTGTTAAAATCCTCTGCCCATTTTTGAATTTTTTTCTTTTCTTTCCTGTAGGTTATCTTTTAATTTTGTTGATATTTTCTTTGCAGAAGCTTTTTAGTTTGATGTAATCCTAGTTGTTTACTTTTGCTTTTGTTGCCTTTGCTTTCGGTGTCAAGTTAAAGCATCACCAAGACTGATGTCAAGGAGCGTATTGCTTATGTTTTCTTCTAAGAGTTTTATGGTTTCAAGTCTTTAATCTATTTTTAGTAATTGTTGTGTATGGTATAAGATAGGGGTCCAACCTAATTCTTTTGCATGTGGCTGTCTGGTTTTCCTAATACTTTTTATTGAAAAGATTCTGTAAATTAATTTACTTTATGTACATGGGTTTATTTCTGGGCTCTTTATTCTTTTCCATTGACCTGTCTGCCTGTTTTTATGCCAATGTCATACTGTTTTGATTACTGTAATCCAACATATGAAACAGTTTGAAGTCAGGGAGTATGATGGCTCCAGCTTTGTTCTTCTTTCTTAAGATTGCTTTGGCTATTTGGGGCCAAAAAGATATCACTGTAAAAGAAAAGTCTGATCTTAGTTTGTAAAGTAGTTTAGAACCATCATATTGATAGGGAAAATAAACCTTGCTCATGACTTCTTTTTATTTGTCATTATCTTTAGAGAAAATTCTCAGGCAAATTTCAAACAGCTTTAAATTAATGGGGTGACTCATTGGGAAGATCAAGAAAATGCTAGAGTAGCATTAATGGGCTTCAGCAGGACAGTTGACAAGAACTTCTTAAATCTGAGAACATGGGGTGATATGTGTACAATTTCTAAAATAACAACTGGCTGATTGATACCCATTAGTGGTTGTTTTAAAAGCTCTCCCTCTTACCTTGTGAGGCTTAACATTTTTACTGAAGATATTGATGAGAATAGAAAGGCTAATCAAATGTGCCATCACTATGACTCTGGTAAAGAGTATATGATATGATAAAATTAGGATCTAAAAGATCCTCTAAAAGCTTGAGTAATGGGCTAAATATACCAAATATAATTTAATTGGGATAGATATGAGTCTTGCTGGGGTATAAATAAGGTCATATATTTGAGTTCCTCAAAATGGTAACCAACAGCAGAAATGTGGTAGAAAAGTAGCATAAAAGTAACGCGCACATCCTAAATATTCTCAGATTCTCTAGCCTTCTGAGATTACCCTTTTATTTAACAGTCAAATAAAGTTAGTCTATACTGTTTATTGTTTAACTTTAGGAAATCCAAGGATTTTGGCATGAGGAGGGAGGTGGGTATTGAGGAGCTTACTTTCTTCTTATGACCTTCAGTAAATTGGTGCTCTGAATTTCTGCTTTTTGCTCAGTTTTCTAATGAATTCTCTGATTTTCTTATTTCTTTTTCTTTCTTTTCCATTTTCAAGAGAAGGACAGGATAGAAGTCCTGAATGAGATGCCAAGTTCTCTGTAATCCTTCTGGCTCCTGATGTGGAGCAGCTGGTTAGTTTTGCTTCTTGGACTGACAACTATTAAGGTATATGTCTGTTTTTGTGCCAGCACCGTACAGTTTTGATTACTGTAGCTTTGTAGTATAGTTTAAAATCAAGCTGTGTGATACCCTGACCTTAGTCTTCCTTCTAAAGACTTTTTTGCCTATTCGGTATTGTGTTTCCATACAAATTTCAGGATTATTTGTTCTAGTACTGTGAAAAATGTCAATGGTATTTTCATAGGGATTGAACTGAATTTGTAGATTACTTTGGGTATTATGGCCTTTTAAACAATATTAATTCTTCCAATCCATGAATGTAATATATCTTTACATTTGTCTATGTCATCGTAAGTTTCTTGCTATTTGTGACAACATAGACCTAGGGGATATTACACTAAGTGAATTAAGTCAGATAGAGAAAGACAAATATTGTATTATTTCACTTATATGTAGAATCTAAAAAGCAAAACAAATTAACAGGCATAACAAGATAGATACAGAGAACAAACAAGTGGTTGCCAGTGAGAAGGGAGATAGGAGAGGATGAGTGAAACAGTTGAGAGAGATTAAGAGGTGCAAACTTTCAATTACAAAATAATTTGTAATTATCAGTCAATGGCTGGATGGCATCATGGACTTGATGGACATGAGTCTGAGTGAACTCCAAGAGATGGTGATGAACAGGGAGGCCTGGTGTGCTGCAATTCATGGGGTCACAAAGAGTCGGACATGACTGAGCGACTGAACTGAACTGAACTGATCAATCACATGGGAAATAATAACAGTCCATCAGTTCAGTTCAGTTTAGCCATCTCATCCTCTGTCGTCCCCTTCTCCTCCTGCCCCCAATCCCTCCCAGCATCAGAGTCTTTTCCAATGAGTCTACTCTTCGCATGAGGTGGCCAAAGTACTGGAGTTTCAGCTTGAGCAACATTCCTTCCAAAGAAATCCCAGGGCTGATCTCCTTCAGAATGGACTGGTTGGATCTCCTTGCAGTCAATAGTAATGTAATATTTTCATAGGTTAACAGATGGTAATGATTTATCATGGTGATCGTTTTGTCATATATCTAATCACTATGTAACACAGACCGGACTTCGGCGCAGGGCAACCGCGGCACACAGCCCGGACTTTGGCGCAAGGCTACCGCGGCACACAGCCCGGAACTCGGTTCAAGGCTACCGTGGCACACAGACCAGACCTCGGCACNTTTTTTTTTCTTTGATTAAATACCCAGGAGTGGAATTGCTGGATCAGATGGTAGTTCTATTTTTAATTTTTTAAGCTATCTCCATACTGCTTTCTATAATGGTTACACCAATTAACATTTCTATCAACAGTGCACAGGCTTCCTTTTTCTCCACATCTTTATCAACATTTGATTTTTTTTGTCATTTTGATAATAACCCTTTTAGCAGGGTTAAGGTGATATCTCATTGTGGTTTTGATTTGAATTTCCCACATTATTAGGGATATTGAGCATCTTATCAAAGCCTGTTGGCCAATTATTTGTGTCTTTAAAAAAAGGTCTGTTAAAATCCTCTGCCCATTTTTGAATTTTTTTCTTTTCTTTCCTGTAGGTTATCTTTTAATTTTGTTGATATTTTCTTTGCAGAAGCTTTTTAGTTTGATGTAATCCTAGTTGTTTACTTTTGCTTTTGTTGCCTTTGCTTTCGGTGTCAAGTTAAAGCATCACCAAGACTGATGTCAAGGAGCGTATTGCTTATGTTTTCTTCTAAGAGTTTTATGGTTTCAAGTCTTTAATCTATTTTTAGTAATTGTTGTGTATGGTATAAGATAGGGGTCCAACCTAATTCTTTTGCATGTGGCTGTCTGGTTTTCCTAATACTTTTTATTGAAAAGATTCTGTAAATTAATTTACTTTATGTACATGGGTTTATTTCTGGGCTCTTTATTCTTTTCCATTGACCTGTCTGCCTGTTTTTATGCCAATGTCATACTGTTTTGATTACTGTAATCCAACATATGAAACAGTTTGAAGTCAGGGAGTATGATGGCTCCAGCTTTGTTCTTCTTTCTTAAGATTGCTTTGGCTATTTGGGGCCAAAAAGATATCACTGTAAAAGAAAAGTCTGATCTTAGTTTGTAAAGTAGTTTAGAACCATCATATTGATAGGGAAAATAAACCTTGCTCATGACTTCTTTTTATTTGTCATTATCTGTAGAGAAAATTCTCAGGCAAATTTCAAACAGCTTTAAATTAATGGGGTGACTCATTGGGAAGATCAAGAAAATGCTAGAGTAGCATTAATGGGCTTCAGCAGGACAGTTGACAAGAACTTCTTAAATCTGAGAACATGGGGTGATATGTGTACAATTTCTAAAATAACAACTGGCTGATTGATACCCATTAGTGGTTGTTTTAAAAGCTCTCCCTCTTACCTTGTGAGGCTTAACATTTTTACTGAAGATATTGATGAGAATAGAAAGGCTAATCAAATGTGCCATCACTATGACTCTGGTAAAGAGTATATGATATGATAAAATTAGGATCTAAAAGATCCTCTAAAAGCTTGAGTAATGGGCTAAATATACCAAATATAATTTAATTGGGATAGATATGAGTCTTGCTGGGGTATAAATAAGGTCATATATTTGAGTTCCTCAAAATGGTAACCAACAGCAGAAATGTGGTAGAAAAGTAGCATAAAAGTAACGCGCACATCCTAAATATTCTCAGATTCTCTAGCCTTCTGAGATTACCCTTTTATTTAACAGTCAAATAAAGTTAGTCTATACTGTTTATTGTTTAACTTTAGGAAATCCAAGGATTTTGGCATGAGGAGGGAGGTGGGTATTGAGGAGCTTACTTTCTTCTTATGACCTTCAGTAAATTGGTGCTCTGAATTTCTGCTTTTTGCTCAGTTTTCTAATGAATTCTCTGATTTTCTTATTTCTTTTTCTTTCTTTTCCATTTTCAAGAGAAGGACAGGATAGAAGTCCTGAATGAGATGCCAAGTTCTCTGTAATCCTTCTGGCTCCTGATGTGGAGCAGCTGGTTAGTTTTGCTTCTTGGACTGACAACTATTAAGGTATATGTCTGTTTTTGTGCCAGCACCGTACAGTTTTGATTACTGTAGCTTTGTAGTATAGTTTAAAATCAAGCTGTGTGATACCCTGACCTTAGTCTTCCTTCTAAAGACTTTTTTGCCTATTCGGTATTGTGTTTCCATACAAATTTCAGGATTATTTGTTCTAGTACTGTGAAAAATGTCAATGGTATTTTCATAGGGATTGAACTGAATTTGTAGATTACTTTGGGTATTATGGCCTTTTAAACAATATTAATTCTTCCAATCCATGAATGTAATATATCTTTACATTTGTCTATGTCATCGTAAGTTTCTTGCTATTTGTGACAACATAGACCTAGGGGATATTACACTAAGTGAATTAAGTCAGATAGAGAAAGACAAATATTGTATTATTTCACTTATATGTAGAATCTAAAAAGCAAAACAAATTAACAGGCATAACAAGATAGATACAGAGAACAAACAAGTGGTTGCCAGTGAGAAGGGAGATAGGAGAGGATGAGTGAAACAGTTGAGAGAGATTAAGAGGTGCAAACTTTCAATTACAAAATAATTTGTAATTATCAGTCAATGGCTGGATGGCATCATGGACTTGATGGACATGAGTCTGAGTGAACTCCGAGAGATGGTGATGAACAGGGAGGCCTGGTGTGCTGCAATTCATGGGGTCACAAAGAGTCGGACATGACTGAGCGACTGAACTGAACTGAACTGATCAATCACATGGGAAATAATAACAGTCCATCAGTTCAGTTCAGTTTAGCCATCTCATCCTCTGTCGTCCCCTTCTCCTCCTGCCCCCAATCCCTCCCAGCATCAGAGTCTTTTCCAATGAGTCTACTCTTCGCATGAGGTGGCCAAAGTACTGGAGTTTCAGCTTGAGCAACATTCCTTCCAAAGAAATCCCAGGGCTGATCTCCTTCAGAATGGACTGGTTGGATCTCCTTGCAGTCAATAGTAATGTAATATTTTCATAGGTTAACAGATGGTAACGATTTATCATGGTGATCGTTTTGTCATATATCTAATCACTATGTTGTATACAAGGAACTGGCATAGTGTTGTAGGTCAGTTACACTTCAAAATACAAGCAAGTTGTAGAAAAATAAATAAAATTTGTGCTTACCATAAATGGGAGTAGGGAGAGAGGGAATTTTGAAGGTGGTCAAAAGGTACAAACTTCCAGTTTTAAGATAAATAAGTACTAGAAATATAATGTACAACATGATTAATAAACACTGCTCTGTGTTGCATATGAAAGTTATTAAGAGAGTAAATCCTAAGAGTTCTCATCGTAAGAAAAATATATTTTATTTTATTTTGTGTCTGTATTAAATGATGGATATTCACTAAACTTATGATATAATTCAAATCATTGTGCTGTATATCTTAAACTTATATAGTGCTTTTGTCAAATAAAAATCTCAATAAAGCTGAAAGAAAAAGCCCACATATGTTTGGCAGCACTATCCTAAATACCAGGTGCTTCCCAGGTGGCGCTAGTGGTAAAGAACACACATTCAATCCCTGGGTCCAGAAGATCCCTGGAGGAGAGCATGGCAACCCACTCCAGTATTTTTGCCTGGGGAATCCTGTGGACAGAGGAGCTTGGTGGACTGCAGTCCATAGTGTCACAAAGAGTCGGATGTGACTGAATCGACTCAGCACACATGCATGTAAGGCTCCTTGGATTGGAACTAGAACTAGTAAATGGAAGCTATAGAGCAAAACTGGCTAAATAAAAGAAAATGTTAACAGTCAGAATTTTCCAAGAATGGAGTGTACTACCTTAAGAAACATTAAATTCTCACATAGGTTCAAATATAGGCTAGTGATTACTTTGGAGAAACTATATCATGAGGGTAAAATACTAGAATGGTATATGCACCATGTAACCTTGAGTTCCTTTTCAACTATAATTCTATGACTTTCTAAAGGGTAGACCTTGTATTTTAGATTCTTTTTTTTCATGCATTATTTTAAAAAGACAATTTTGACTTTTTCAGGTCATAAAATTCTTCACCTAACATATACATAAAATAAAAAGAAAAATATTCTTGTTTTAAATTGTGCATTTTGCTCTTACTTCATCTTTGGTACATGTCCAACCAACAAATGAACAAATTGAGCTTGTGTAGCATTACTGTCATCAAGTCTTGTCTTTTTAAAAAATATTTATGTATTTGGCAGCATCGGGTCTTAGTTGCAGCACTTGGGATCTCTGGTTGTGACATGCCGACTGTTTTCGTTTTTAGTTGCAGCATGCACGATGTTTAGTTGCAACATCCAAACTCTTAGCTGTGGAATGTGGGATCTAGTTCCTTGACCAGGGATTGAGGCTGGGCCCCCTGTGTCAGCAGGTGGATGCTTAACCACTGGGACCACCAGGGAAGTCCCAAAGTCATGCTTTGACTTGAAACATTTCTTTGCTAGTTTCAAGATCTTAAGATATCTCATGATAATAATGATTGCAGTAGAGGAAACTTTTCAGTTTTCTTCTTCTGTTAGTTATGAATGAGTTAAAGTCACTCAGTTGTGTCCAACTCTTTAAGACCCCATGGACTATATAGTCCATAGAATTCTCCAGGCCACAATATTGGAGGGGGTAGACTTTACCTTCTCCAGGGGATCTTCCCAACCCAGGGATTGAACCCAGGTCTCCTGCATTACAGGCGAATTCTTTACCAGCTGAACCACCAGGGAAGCCCTCTGGTAGTTATACATTTGACCTATTTTATTACTAATCTCAAATGGTCCCTCTTATGATTAACTGGCATATTTTGAATGATAATTGGGTCTGAGTAATATTAGCAAAAGCTATGACAAATCCAGACAGCAGAGACATCACTTTGCCGACAAAGGTCTGTGTAGTCAAAGCTATGGTTTTTCCAGTAGTCATGTATGGATGTGAGAATTGAACCATCAAGAAGGCTGAGTACTGAAGAATTGATGCTCTCGAATTGTGATGCTGGAGAAGACTCTTGAGAGTCCCTCGGACAGCAAGGAGATCAAACCAGTCAATCCTAAAGGAGATCAGTCCTGAATATTCATGGGAAGGACTGACGCTGAAGCTGAAGCTCCAATAATTTGGCCACCTGATGTGTAAAGCTGACATTTTGGAAAAGACCCTGATGCTGGGAAAGATTGAGGGCAAGAGGGGAAGGGGGCAACAGAGGATGAGATGGTTGGATGGCATCACCAACTCAATGGACATGAGTTTGAGCAAACTCCAGGAGGTAGTAAAGGACAGGAAAACCTGGCAGGCTGTTTTCTTGGAATAACACTTATTAAAAAACTGTGACATTGCAGGAGCTGGCGTATTTTAGTTCTCATTGTCAAACTGAAATCCTTTTGGAATTTAGGCTGTGTGGGTGCTAATACCAAGTATTGGGATTTTAAATTTTTATTCTTGGGAATCCTGGTTTAGAAATTGATTGTTTTCTTTTGAATGTATTGTTTTCAATTTTAATAAAAGTGAAAACACCAATGTAAAAAAAAAAAAAAAACCCTAGCAGGCTATAGTGCTTGGGATCACAAGGAATTGGACATGACTTAGCAACTGAACAGCAGCAAAGTATTAGCAAGTGTGTTACACACATACCAGACTTAATAACACAGAATTAATGGCAACTTGGCCAAGGTAATGAGATACAGAGCTAAGAAATATCCATTGAGTAGTAGGAGAAAGTTGATCTCCAAAATATTTCCTTTTACCCAGAAAAAAAAAAAACAATTTATATTTGTATGGAATGGATAATAATACCCATTCATAGGTTTGTGCAGGGCTATTTTTAAGTCTCTTGCCATCTGTCATAATATAGTCTGAGATGATATGGCCATTTTGACATTTTGCACTATATAACTTTAATTACTTCCTTTGATAACATTATGTTGATTGGGTTGGATTTGCAAAAGAGTACTGTGGAGGTATTGGTAAGACATGGTGCAGGAATGTGGCTGACAAATCTTGTGAAGAGTCAAGTATCTGCCACATCTGTAAATATGTTAGAGATCAGTTGATCAGTGGTATGCCTAGATCTCTCTTCTAAAGTAAAAAAGGAATCATTGTATCTTTAAATTAAAAGGTTCAATAAATGGTGGGTTCTTGAGTTCTGGGCAAAGCATAATTCTGTAGCTAGGAATGCTTCTCCTGCCCNGCCAATACAATATTGTAAAGTAAAAGGATAAATAAATAAAATAAAATAATAAAAATAGGCATAAGAAAAACAAACAAAAAATGTTTAAGTAACCAGAGAAAAACATTACTTCCAAAGGGGTAAAATAAGATAAATAGATGATATCTCAATGAAAACAATAGAAACCAGAAGACTAATGAAATAATAGCTTGAAAAATGCTGAAGGAAAAACTAGATAACCTAGAATTGTATGAACGAGAATATATCTTTTAGTAAATGAAAGCATATGTTTCCAGGCAAACAAATTTTCCTTGTTATCTTTTGTTTGCCCACAGCAGCAAACACAGAAGCTCAAGATACATTTTTGGACCAATGGATTTAATGAACAAATGAAAAATGAAGAAACTGATCAATGGAAGCTTCTTGACAGAAACCTGTTTTCCAAAGAATTGGATAGGTCACCTATTCCATAAAGAAGTAAAGTTTAAAAATATATAAGAAACTGAGAGTCAAATCTCTTATCTTTCATACTGAGTTTATAACTCAGTTAATACCTACAAAATGAGTCTTAATGAGTCACTCTTTTCTTGCAGTTCAATTTAAAAGGGCTTGAAAGACCATCTGACTTTTAACATTTCCTGAAGGATTTTTCCAGGCCTGAGCAAATTGTGAGTCAATACACGGCTATTTCTTGATTTAAGTAGGATGGGAGAGTGGTCTGTCAGCTCATTAAGGGTCAGGGGCTGAGCTGGGGTTCTAGATGGAGGCACTTTATTTATCCTTACTGTGCCCCAGCTGGATACCAAAGTGTGTGAGCAGCTAGACTTTAGTGCAGAACTTCAAACGTGCTCTGCAAGTTCATTGTGTTTACATATATATGCCTGCTATAAGCTTTTTTTTTTGCTCTGAACTATAGCCCCTTAAAATGTGGGAACCTCAACTCTCTTGCCAAATGTAACACAGTAATAAGCTAAGCAGGCGTATACAAAGTAGTTCCTGGAGAATACAGACCATACCATGGAGGAGTGGCTGTAGAACACACCATCCAGAAATGAACAATGGTCCATGTCCAGCTAACTTGAAGATCAATTCTATTTCAAGGTGTGCGTAACACTTTTTAAATCACATGGAGAGTGGAGGAGTGTGAAGTGGTACCCAGGCCCAGCTATGCTCCTCACCCACAGTGTTCGGGCCAGAATTCCCCTTCTGAGGCTCAGTACCTTTAAAGTCAGAAGGTTGGATTAGTTACTTCCTATGCTGAATGTTTTTCATTTCTCTCCCCCAACCCCCTGCCCCAGATATACTCTGCATATCTCTCTATCTTGCCCTGTGCCCCAGAGCTGGATGATGGACTAGTATGGATGATACACAAAGGCTCCCGGCTCTCTGGCCCCAGCTGTGTTCTTTGCCTAACAGGGGGTACAAGCATCAAATCAGAAGATGGAGGAGAGTGTGGTTGAAGTATCAGTCCTTCTGGTTCCTTCCCTATAGTGTCACCAAATGTCAGTTTCTGGCAGGCAGCCTTCCCCACAAAGCTCTTTCTGTCTCCTGTTTCCAGCATTCTTCCCTTTCTCTCACTCTTTGAAGCCTCGAGCTCTAAGTGCCCTGCAGTTACTGTGATTGCCTACCCCTGCCCACCTCTGAAGAGCCCTCGTCCTCAAAATACACACGCTCAAAGGAAGAATTAAAGGAGAAATAGATAAATCCTCGATCATAATGGGAGATTTTAGATACACGTCTCTTAATAATTTATAGAACAAGCAAAAAAAAGTAATAAGGATATAGAATTGAGCAAATGATTAGCAAACTTGACCTAAAGGACATGTATTTAAAACATGTATCGCAAAACTGCAGAACACATACTCAAGAGCATGTGAAACGTCTATCAGAATGAACCACATGCTGGTCCACAGCACAGGGCTCAACAAATTACAAAGGGTTAAATTCAGAGAGAGTAATTAATCTAGTCACATTGGAACTAGGCTGTAAATGAGTACCAAAAGGTAACTAGAAAATCCCCAAATACAGTGAACATAAGCAATGTGTTTCTTTAAAAAAGACTTTCATTCCCTGTCTGTCGTCNACAAAGGGTTAAATTCAGAGAGAGTAATTAATCTAGTCACATTGGAACTAGGCTGTAAATGAGTACCAAAAGGTAACTAGAAAATCCCCAAATACAGTGAACATAAGCAATGTGTTTCTTTAAAAAAGACTTTCATTCCCTGTCTGTCGTCTTGACTCTTTTCCCTCCAACTAGGTAAAGAATGGCAGAGCTCTTTCTCGCAGTCCCACGGATTTCTACATTGTCCCAGCTCAAGCGTTTCCTGAACCACTCTGCTAGTCCCAGCACTCAGCCTGCCTCCCGTTAGGAACCTCCGTGCTTGTGCTTGTGCTTGTACAGTCTGAAGCTGTGTCCCATCCTCTGGGTCTGAGGCAAGCGGGGAGCACTTTGCAATCAAATTCCTTGTGTCTGCACTTCTAAGAAAGCTGCAGGCCCAAAGCTGGCACCAGGTGCTTTTCCAGACACCGCAAAGCTGGGTGGCAGGTAGGGAGGCAGTACTTGCTGCACACTGGTCATTTCCCTGTAGTCACCGGGCAAATGGTGAGGGAGCAACACTGGGCAATGGGTCTGGAAGGTCAGGCCAGAGACCAGAGGAGGAGCAGGGCCTGGAAAACAAAGTCTAGCTCTAGTGGGCACCTGCCCCTTTTTCCACGCTGCCAGCCCTAGCCCTAGCCTCTCTTGTTATCTGCAAGGTTGGGGTGAATGAGAATTTCTGCCACTTCCTTGAACTTCAGGTTAGTTTCTGGCAGTAATCAGGGCACCCCAGGACCAAAAAGCAGACTTCTAGGAGCACTGGATACGATGGTGTAGCGGGAATTTGGAGTCACAGAGACTTAGCTCTGTGATTGTTTTCTTTTTAAATATTTTTACTTACTTATTTATTTAACTTCGCCGGGTCTTACTTGTGGCACTCAAGGTGTTTGATCTTTGTTGCAGCGCACGAACTCTTAGTTGTGGCCTATGCGGCCTATCTAATTCCCTGACCATGGTTTGAGCCCTGGGCACCTGCATTGAAAGTGTGGAGTCTTAGCCACTGGGCCACCAGGGAAGTCCCTGCTGTGTGATCTTAAACAAGCTGTCTAATCTCTCTCTGAACCAGAGAAAGTCCTCTGAATGCAAGTAATTGAGGGGACTCCTGAAACTGATAGAAAACAGAGGACAAGGCTGAGAACCAGGGGAAGGGAGGAATCCAGGGCATCTCAGGGGGTCTAGGAAGCAGGAGCTGCTGGGTGGTCTTTCTCTGGAGCCCTGCTACCTGGGTGGTCAGCTCCAAGTCTCTCCCTTCTCTCCCCTCCGGAACCAAAGTCCTGAGACTTTACACTGGTCCATTGTAAGTCACATGACCACCTCTTGGCAAGAGGAAGTCAGGGAGCCTTGGCTGACAGACCCATCAAAATTACCATGAGGAACAAAGGGGTTCCTCCAAAAGAAGCTGGGGTTCTATCACCAACGGAAAGGTGAGAACAATCAATGAATGTCCATTCACTATTGTGCCTTAGGTTTTTCCTGTATAAAATGGGAGTTATAATATCTACCTTACAAGACAGTGATGCGTTAATGTAATGTAGGTCATGTGACTGGCATATAAGGGAAAGGTGGTGGATAGATGATTTGAAACAGTGAGGAGTGCTCAGTTATGTCCAACGCTTTGCCACCCCATGGTCTGTAGCCTGCCAGGCACCTCTGTCGAAGGAATTTTCTAGGCAAGAACACTGGAGCAGGTTGACATTTCCTTCTCCAGAGGATTTTCCCAACCCAGGGGTCAAACCCAAGTCTCTTTGCGTTGGCAGGTGGATTCTTTACCGCTGTGCCCCCTGGGAAGCCAGATAGATGATAGATGCTATTATTAATTATGTTGATACCTACAACAAGGAAGTGCTGCTGGGGGAGAGGGTGAAAAAGGACCCCAGATCTGGAATTAGAAGGCCTAGATTTGAGTTTGGAGTCTGCCACTTTCGAGCTTTGAGGCCTAAGGCAAATCAGTTACTTTCTCTGACACTTAGTTTTTGCTTCTACAAAATGAGGGATGTTTATATGTCCAGTCATGTGAAACTATCTGCAGCCTCATGGACTGTGGCCACCAGGCTCCACTGTCCATGGGATTCTCCAGGCAAGAACACTGGAATGGGTTGCCATTTTCTACTCCAGGGGACCTTCCTGACCCAGGGATCGAACCCATGTCTCCCGAATTGGCAGGCAGATTCTTTACCACTGAGCCACCTGGGAGATAATAACAATATTGATCTCATAGGTGTTGTGTGAGGTTCAACCTTGTGGAAGCACATAAAGGATTCATAATTTCCAGCATCTGCAAGTCTTTACAAGGCTCTTTTGTGCCTGTGGCTGGACTTTTATACAGGCACACCTCATTTTATTGCACGTTGCAAACATTGTGTCTTTTTACAAAGTGAAGTTTTGTGACAACCTTGCATTGTCAGATAATGGTTAGCATTTTTAGCAATAAGGTATTAATTAAAGTGTATACATCATTCCTTTACATGCAGTGCTATTGCACACTTAGTAGACTACTGTAGGTTGTAAACATAACTTTTATATGCACTGAGAAACCCCAAAATTGCTGTGACTTACTCTATAGTGATATTCGCTTTGTTGCAGTGGTCTGGAAGCAAACCTGCAATATCTCTGAGGTCTTTCTGTGCTGAATTCCACTGGGGTTGTGAGTTGGGAATGGATCAGGGAAGACCTTATTTGCCTTGTTTACTGCTCTATCATCTGAATCTAGAATATTCTACACGTAGGTACTCAGTAAATATTAAATGAATGGATTAAAGACAACCTTGACATTCAAGGAAGGCTTTAATTCCAAAGAGTGACTCTGAAGGAAATTGTAAGGTCCTATAACAGACGAGGATGGAGAACTATTTGTCCTTTATCACCTGAAGTCTGCTTCCGTTAAGCACTGACATCATAGGCAGTGACTAGGAATTGAGGTTTAGAGGAAACATGCCTGAAAATGATCACGGTCCTAATTCCTTAGGCTGCCACCTGAAACTTTTGACTCCCTGGCTATCACCACATTTTTTCCTGCAACTTGCTCCCTCCTGCTCTGATCTCTAGCCATCTCGGTGACATGCAATTCCTGACTGCTTTACTCCAGTCCCACCCCTTCAATGCTGAATCTGTTTGGCTAATAAATGAAAGTCGCTCAGTCATGTCCGACTCTGCGACCCTGTGGACTGGGGCCTGCCAGGCTCCTGTGTCCATGGGATTCTCCAGGCAAGAATACTGGAGTGGGTAGCCAATCTCTTCTCCAGGGGATCTTCCCAGCCCAGGGATCAAATTGGGGTCTCCTGCATTGTAGGCGGATTCTTTACCAGCTGAGCTACCAGGGAAGCCCCTGTTTGGCTAACTCCTGGCTCAGCTTAAGTGGCACTCCCTCCAGGAAATCTTCCTTGATCCACAGCCCTGAGACTGGACTAGTTGTCCCTCCTATGTTCCCACAACACCCTATCCTCACCCTGATGGTGATTCTCACCACACTGTATTATAATCTCCTGCTTACTAAACTTTTTTAAGTCTTTATTGAATTTGTTATATATTCCTTCTGTTTTTTATGGGGTTTGTTGTTGTTGTTGTTGTTGTTATTTTCTTTTTGGCTGAGGCATGTGGGATCTTAGCTTCCTGACTAGGGATCAAACCCACACCCCCTGCACTGGAAGGTGAGATCTTGACCATTGGACTCCTAGGGACGTCCCCTCGTGTTTATTTTTCATTCTCAATGTGCTTAATTTGAGCTCCACAAGGGCAGTTCTTGGTCCTTCTTTTGTCCTAGGTGCCTAACTCAGGGCCTGGCCCCTATCAGAAACTCAGTGGATACTTGCTGATGAAAAGAGTAAATGAATATGGTGTTAAAATCAGGGTTTGTGAAAGAGTCTGAGTGCAGTAGCAGAAATACTCCAAGCCCTTCAGGGGTCACTACCTCTGTAGGACGCCCACCTCCATGATGTTCTCCTTAAACCATTTTTCATAACTGTCGGATCATAATTATAGAATGAAATAATTACAGGCTATCTCCAGCTCCATGCTGCCAGAATCCTCCTGGTTCTCAGCCCTCTCTTTAAGAGGACTATCAACCTACTCTGCAATTCCCACCACACCCCTTCCTCTCCCTCTGATTAACTGCAGTTACCCTTTTGTTCATATATAACAGAAGTATTTAATTTTTGATTTAATGTGTGCGTTTAATATATGCCCCAAGCAGCTGCCTCAGTCACGTAGCCAGTGCCTAGAAGGCGGGTGCATCATGCATTTCTCCACACAGAACTTCCTGCATTGCTGTGAGAAAGCTGGCTTGTGCCAGGGGAAATAATGATCGCAGTTGCTTTGTGCTCAATAGGACTATAAACACCAGCAGCAACCAATAGAAAAGTCTGAGATACTTCACTCCCTACCTAAAAATCTACCTCACTGTATTATTTAGCCAGCTTTCTCTCCAGAACTCAGCCATCCAGTACCACAACACACCAGTGGACTTTTAGCCAAGGGGTTGGGGCAGTTAAGATTGAGGGACTTCTTAGGTGTGATTTGGGCAGGGATTCAAAGGATGCCCAAGTGAGAGATCTCCCAGACTTTTTTCTAAGATGTAAAGATAGTAGCATGTAGAGACATCTATGTGATAAAGAATCTGCCTGTAATACAGGAGACCAGGGTTCAATCCCTGGGTGGGGAAGATCCCCTGGAGGAGGGCATGGCAGCCCAGTCTAGTACCCTTGCTGAGAGAATCCTGTGAGGAGAGGAGCCGGGCAGGCTGCAGTCACAGGGTCACCCAGAGCTGGACGCAACTAGGCAACTTAGCAGCAGCAGAGACGTCTACAAAGGTTTTTGTTTTCCTAACTCAATCATGACTGCTAGACCATCTGTAAGGGCCTTCTTTTTTAATTGACATATTGATTGTTTGTCTCCCCACCCCCAGGATGGAAGCTTCAGTGGGCAGGGACTTTGCTTTATTTACTGCCTCTTCCTCTACAGTCCATAGAGTCACAAAGAGTAGGACACAACTGAGCGACTGAGCATGCATGCACTTCTACACTTAGAACAGTGCCTGACACATACCAACCACTCAGTAAATGTTTCTTTACTCTTTTTTTGTTTTTGAACTTTTTATTGTGTCTTACAGTATAGCCAATTAACAGTTTTGTGATAGTTTCAGGTGGACAGTGAAGCGACCCAGCCGTACATGTACATATATCCATTCTCCCCCCAAATTCCCCTCCCATCTAGGCTCCCACAGAACACTGAGCAGAGTTCTGTGTAGGACCTTGTTGGTTATCCGTTTTAAATATAGCAGTATATACACGTCACCCCAAACTCCTCAGTAAATGTTTTTTGAATGAGTGAGTGGGCTCAAGTAGTAAAACAGGAGGACACTCACTCCCAGCATCCAGGGGACAGGTGGAGCTGCTGTAGGGGAAGTGATGGGTGTCTGGGCACACAAAGATGAGAATGAGAGCTGAAGCTTATTGGCACTAAGGAAGTAGCCATTGCAATGACAAAGGGACAGCTGCTCAGCCAGTCTTCTTCTTTTCTGGACGTCTGGGGGTCATTAAATCAAGTCTGCAATTCTGGACTGCACAGTCAGTCTCACAATTCTGGATGGGACACTGTGGAATCCTGGGCCCTGAGCAGAGTCCCCGAGGAGCAATGCAAATGGCCCAGGGGGCTATCCATTGCCATTTTCTCCTCTGCTGCTCACGTCCGAGCCAAGAGAAGCCTCTGTTTGGGTGGGGAATGGCACAGCTTGCATTTGAACTTGCTCATTGCCTAAAGCCTAACACATGCTCTTTGCCTAAAGCTACACATCCAGCTCCTTGCCTAAAGCTACGCATCCAGCTCCTTGCCTAAAGCTACACATCCAGCTCCTTGTCCCAGAATTTATAACCCAAAGTTTATATACACATTCCTGTAACCCTTGATGTCCTTAAATTTGTTGCTCCTCAGATTCGCTTGGATTTGCCTTTGGCCACTCTTGAAGGGGATAGTCTCCAGAGTGAGACTGGCTCTGTGATGGGGTTTGAGGACTCCAATGCTGCAGCAGAGAAAACAGACTGTCAGAAAAACATGGGATTATGATAACCCCAGAGCCCCTTTCTACTCAGAAGCCAGACTTCCCCTTCCCCTATGTCTATAACAAAGGACAGTTCCACCCCGAGGATAAGATGGGAGGGAGAGTGGGCACTGCCAGCACTCACAAGACTCTCTGCTGTCTCCTGAAGAGACCACTTCCTTCCACAGTCAGCACACAGTCTTCAACCTGCTCCGAGAGGGGATTTGAAAATACCACCTGTATAGAGAGCGGCTGGTTCACAATGGCTGCTCCTAAAACCTGAACAAGGAAATCCAGAGAGGAGAATTAGTCTCATCCCCCAGTTCATCAGACATTTATGGAGGGCACTAGTCCCTAGATCTGCTTCCTAAAGAACTACATTTCCATGGCCTGTGTTTTTCCAAGTATGGACAACTTAATGGATTGTCATTAACATTTTTTTTAAAATGAAGTAGATCAGCACCACCAAACCAGCTCTTCAACAAAGGCTAAAAGATCTCTATACAGGAAACACAGAAAAGTTATAAAAATGAACCCAAAACAACAAAGTAAATGGTAATGGGATCATATTTATCAATAATTACCTTAAATGTAAATGGGTTAAATGCTCCAACCAAAAGATAAAGACTGGCCGAATGGATACAAAAACAAGACCCCTATATATGCTGTCTACAAGAGACCCACCTCAAACCTAGGGACACATACAGACTGAAAGTGAGGGACTAGAAAAAGATATTTCATGCAAATGGAGACCAAAAGAAAGCAGGAATAGCAATACACATATCAGATAAAATAGACTTTGAAATAAAGATTGTGATAAGAGACAAAGAAGGATACTACATAATGATCAAAGGATCAATCCAAGAAGAAGATATAACAATTATAAATATATATGTACCCAACAAAGGAGCACCTCAATACATAAGGCAAATGCTAACAAGTATGAAAGGGGAAATTAACAGTAACATAATAATACTGGGGGACTTTAATACCCCACTCCTATGAATAGATCAACCAAACAGAAAATTAGCAAGAAAACACCAGCTTTAAATGATACAATGAACCAATTAGACCTAATTTATATCTACAGGAAATTTCACCCCAAAACAATAGATTTCACCTTTTTCTTAAGTGCACACAGAACATTCTCCAGAATAGATCACATTCTGGGCCCTAAATCTAGCCTTGGTAAATTTTAAAAAATGGAAATCATTTCAAGCATCTTTTCTGATCACAATGTGGTAAGATTAGATGTCAACTACAGGAAAAAAAATTACTAAAAACACAAACATATGGAGGCTAAACAAACGCTTCTGAATAACCAACAGATCACAGAAGAAATGAAAAAGAAAATCAAAATATGCATAGAAACAAATGAAAATGAAAACACAACAATCCAAAACTTATGGGATTCAGTAAAAGCAGTGCTAAGAGGGAGGTTCATAGCCATACAAGCCTACCTCAAGAAACAAGAGAAGCACCAAATAAACAACCTAACTTTACACCTAAAGCAACTAAAAGAAGAACAGAAGAACCCCAAAGTTAGTAAAAGGAAAGAAATAAAAATCAGAACAGAAATAAATGAAAAAGAAACAAAAGAGACTGTAACAAAATCAACAAAACTAAAAGCTAGTTCTTTGAGATGATAAATAAAATAGACAAACTGTTAGCCAGACTCATCAAGAAAAAAAAGGAGAGAATCAAATCAGTAAAATTAGAAATGAAACTGGAGAAATCACAACAAACAACACAGAAATACAAAAGATCATAAGAGACTACTGTGGGCAATTATATGCCAGTAAAATGGGCAGCGTGGAAGAAATGGACAAATTCTTATAAAAGTATAACCTTCAAAAACTGAACCAGGAAGAAATAGAAAATCTTAACAGACCCATCACAAGCATGGAAATCGAAACTGTAATAAAAATATATATATATGCCAACAAACAAANACAGGGACCAAGACCATCCCCATCGAAAAGAAATGCAAAAAGTCAAAATGACTGTCTGGGGAAGCCATACAAATAGCTGTGAAAAGAAGAGAAGCAAAACTCCAAGGAGAAAAGGAAAGATATAAGCATCTGAATGCAGAGTTCCAAAGAATAGCAAGAAGAGATAAGAAAGCCTTCTTCAGCAATCAATGCAAAGAAATAGGGGAAAACAACAGAATGGGAAAGACTAGAATTATCTTCAAGAAAATTAGAGATACCAAGCGAACATTTCATGCAAAGATGGGCTCAATAAAGGACAGAAATGGTATGGACCTCACAGAAGCAGAAGATATTAAGAAGAGGTGGCAAGAATACACAGAAGAACTGTTCAAAAAGGATCTTCACGACCCGGATAATTACCATGGTGTGATCACTTATCTAGATCCAGACATCTTGGAATGTGAAGTCAAGGTGGCCTTAGAAAGTATCCCTACAAGCAAAGCTAGTGGTGGTGATGGAATTCCAGTAAAGCTATTTCCAATCCTGAAGGATGAGGCTGCGAAAGTGCTGCACTCAATATGCCAGCAAATTTGGAAAACTCAGCAGTGGCCACATGACTGGAAAATATCAGTTTTCATTCCAATCCCAAAGAAAGGCAATGCCAAAGAATGCTCTAACTACCACACAATTGCACTCATCTCACA